>PISX010008291.1:0-82997 GCA_004024625.1 Mellivora capensis | reverse complement strand
GGGGCGCCTGGGTGGCTCAGTGGGTTAAAGCCTCTGCCTTTGGCTCAGGTCATGATCCCAGGACCTGGGATCGAGCCCCACATCGGGCTCTCTGCTCAGCAGGGAGCCTGCTTCCTCCTCTCTCTCTGCCTGCCTCTCTGCCTACTTGTGATCTCTATCTGTCAAATAAATAAATAAAATATTAAAAAAAAAAAAAAAAGAAAAAAGAGAACAGTAAGCCAGTAGACTTCCACTCTCTGTTCTGCCTTAATCATAGACCATTTGGCACTATAGGTGATTGAATCTCCTGGATGCCCCTTATTTATTATAAACACAATATTTAACATGAAAAGAAATCAGAAAAGCTACGTATTCACCTTCATCCCAGCACCATAACACTAGTGAAAATTTTCAGTGGTTCCCCTCCAGCTCTATACACTTACCGCAGAGGACCTGCACACATACGGGAGAGCAGGGAGTACTACGACGAGGATCAGTTAGGAAGAGTAACTGAAGGGCTGCTGCCCCAGCACCACAGGGAACAGGAGCTAATGGAGACTCCAACCGGGGTCCAAACTGCTTGCTCTCCCCTGATTCCACCGAAAAGCCCAATGACAACATCTATAAATGACTTTATGGATAAGCACAGGTGGGCTGGAAGAATTAAGGGGAGGCCCTAAGCCCTTTATTCTCAATACAATCACTCCCTCCAATTGGTTTCTTTTTTTACTTTAGAGAAATGAGGGAAGGTGATAAAACTCCCAATTCAGTTCTATGGTGACATCACTAAGAAAACACTTATGAACTATTATCATTCATCAATATCAAGTCAAAGTAATTAAATGCTTACCACGGCATCATACAGAATAACATAGACTTGATTGAGTTTATCTTCCGGGATTCCACAGTGTAAGAGGATTGCTTTCAATAACATGGTATGGTTCAAGTAAATACTGTAATTTCTTTCCTAGGATACAACAGAGAAATTAATTAGTTTCATCGTAAAAACAGTACAGGACCAAAGCCGGCATCTTATCACGCACTTACCATCCGGGCAGGCGATTGTGGCAGGACTGAATTTTGGCATATTGCCTTCTAGTTTATTTTTCCATAAGCATTCCTCTTACATTGTCATAATCAAAGACTAGAATATAATCCAACCTTTCTTTTTTAAAAAAAGATTATATATTTGTCAGAGAGACCACAAGCAGGAGGAACAGCAGGCAGAGGGAGAAGCAGACTCCCCGCCGAGTAGGGAGCCCGATGTGGGACTCGATCCCAGGACCCTGAGATCATGACCTGAACCGTAGGCAGAGGCTTAACTGAATGAGCCACTCGGGCGCCCCTCAAACCCTTTATTATATGTATCTAAACCACTCTGGCTTCCAGCTGTGGTGAAAACCTGAATGAGTTCACACCGATATCAGCAAGGGAGAGGAGCCGGTTCAGCAGTCACTGCCAGTTGTCGATGGGCCGGAGGGACGACTGGCTAGCGGGCGAGCGTTCAGACTAGCGAGCAGGGCGCTGGGCTGGGTGCAGCCGGCTCTTCAGAGAAGCAGCCACATGGGCTCTGCCCTCAACAAGCACGTGTCGTCTCCCCTCGATGGCGGTGAGGGCGGAAGGGCAGGGTCCCGGGGCAGAAGGGGCACCCACGGCGGCTGGGAAGGCAGCCTTTCTAGAGGAGGAACCCCCGTGAAAGGCACAGCGGTGGAGGGCGTGGCCCCATGTGGGACCCCGAGGCAAGGGCTGAAGAGAGCCAGCCGCTGTGCTAGAAGCGACACTGCATGCGGCTCGACGGGAAGTGAGGGGAGCGGAGAGCCAGGGCAGAGGGTAGGAGGGGGCCACAGAGGGTGCCGAACAGGACGGACGTGCTAAAAGCATCCTAGAAATCTTAGCTAATTTCTCGCACTGTGGAAGAACGGGCAGCGCAGCAACACCCTTCCCCCAGAACAGATGAAAACAAAACCCACTCCTGTCGGGACGCCTGGGTGGCTCAGTTGGTTGAGCGGCTGCCTTCGGCTCAGGTCATGATCCCAGCGTTCTGGGATCGAGTCCCACATCGGGCTCCTTGCTCGGTGGGGAGCCTGCTTCTCCCTCTGCCTCTGCTTGCCACTCTGTCTGCCTGTGCTCGCGCTCTCTCTTCTTCTCTGACAAATACATAAAATCTTAAAAAAAAAAATCTTTTCAAAAAAACAAAAAACAAAAAAGCAAAAAAAACCCACTCCTGTCAAGGCAGAGGCGAGCGCCTGACAGAAACCCCCAAGTAACTTCATCAAACTCTTCTCCATTATCCTAGCAAAATGTGGCCCACTGCTGGTACCAAGTCGGGGGGCAGTTCTGTTGTGGTCACACGCCCCACCCCTCCCCAGGTCAAGGACTCTAGCGGGGTGACCTCGGAACATCAGACCCTGGAAAGTAACCTGAAGCGCCGGGAACTCCTGGATGATCTCACAGATCGTGTAGATGACTTCGGCAGTGGGCAGAGAGCTGTTGGCGGCAGACGTGACGATATCGAATGCACATTCCAGAAGCTCTTTGGGATGAAATCGGTCTAACTTGCGAGGCCTGAACACGCGCTCTATGCAGTATCTGGAGAGAGAAACCCAAAAACCCAGGTCACTGCTTCCTGGAATCACAAATGTGTAAGAGGCTGCTGAACAAGAGAAAAAAACCAGAAGAAAATGAATCAGTGGTGTAAGCAAGAGACCTTAAAGACAGATTTAGCTGCCAATTCCTCAGGGTTGGGGGGGCGGAGGGGGAGAGGAGGCCACTATTAAATAATGGGGCTTCATTTTTTTTTTTAATGTTTGAAATAGAGATGAAATTGCACACAATAAATAATTTTACCTTTAGTGCTCGCTCTCTACACAGGGACACACCTAAGGACTCTATTAATTAACTGTTCACTCGCAGTTGAGAAGAGAAAGGACAGGAAGAGCTCTGACTTTGCTGTAAGAAAAGCCCCTTTAAGGAGGGTGCCTTGCTGACAACAATATGGCTCCCATTTATGAAGCTCTCACGGCTGGACCGCTGCGGGATCTAGACGTACAGAAAAGCATTCTCTGCTGCTAAGTGCCCGCAGGCCTGGAGCACGCGGCACGCCCACCTGCTGGGTTCACTCCATTTCTCTACAAGTGGCTTTTGTTCAGTACCCGTGGAGGCAGGTTTTACACGGAGACCGCCGGCCATTTGTCCCTCCCATTAAGTTTTAAAAGGGGCCATCCGTGATCAAAAAAAGCCCTACGGTTTTTGTCAAGCAACCACTTGCAAAATAATTAGTTCTGTTGGTTGGGAACGTTAGAAGGCAGAGAACAGACTGAAGGGGCTTCAGGGAACCTACCTAACAGCTGCATGTCCACTAAAGGGAAGGCCATGAGTCTCTGTCACCCCCAAAGGGGGACTGTGGCTGGGGATCAGGACCATTGTTCCAAACTCACCAAGTTTGGAACCCCAAAATTCAAACCCCAAGTGATAAAACATCCTTCCTTGCTTTCTCTTCCACCTCCACCAGATGAGTTTCATACCGTTTCAAATTCAACATATTATTTCGTACCGTTTCAAATTCAATATATTATTTCTTGCCACGTATCTTGCAAAAGGAATCTGCAACACAAAGTTTCAAAGGTCAATCTCAAAATGTGCCAACAACCCCTCCTTTGGGTTTTTTAATTAACAGCTTTATTGAGCTAGAACTCACAGAGCATAGTCTACCCTCTTACAAGGTACAACTCTGTGGTTTTAGGAAGTTCACAGAGTAGTGCATGGCTTGCCATTCGCAGGCCCTGAAACGTTCCTGAGGTGGTCAGTCAGCAGCCGACCCCACTGCTGGGAGTGCCACTGACCTTACTTATGGCATTTCTTAGGATTTTAAATTTGAGAAAAATTTGCTTCCAATTAAATGTGCTCTGTCTAGTTTTATTATGCCAAGTTAAAATCAGTGCCTGTTATCTGGTTACCTGTAACTCTTCTCCCCCTTCATCTATTTCTGTCCACCCCCACCCACCCCACCTCCTCACCGGTTTGTTCTCTGTATTTAAGAGTCTGGGTTTTCTTTGTTTTCCAGATTCCAAACAGAAGTGAAATCCTACAGTATTTATCTTTCTCAGATTTATTCTATTTAGTATAATACCCACTAGCTCCATTCACGTTGTTGCAAATAGCAAGATTTCGTTCTTTTTTTGGCTGAATAATACTGCACTGTATGTATATACCACATCTTCACTCCTTCATCTATCAAAGGATACTTGGACTGTTTCCCCACCTTGGCTACTGTAAATAATGTGATTATGTAAATAACTGAAATGTTTTTTCAAGTGTCATTTATGATAATCCAATCCGAATGGGTCTTCTTGCTTGTAGTGACTTCCCTGATTTCCCATGGTCTTCTAGGTGAAATTCTTATTCACCCACTAATAATAACCACAACTTAAAATGAAATTATTGTCAGATTATCTAGCATCATACCATTAATGATGGATCAAATTCTTAAAGTGTACTTTTTATTTGGGGGGAATGGCTATTAGCTCAGAAAGCAAGCGGGTGTTTAAAAATCTGCGCTTTAGGGCTGCCTGGGTGGCTCAGAAGGTTGAGCATCTGACTCTTGACTTCAGCTCAGCTCACGTCAGGTCATGAGATCCAGGCCTACATTGGGCTCCGTGCTCAGCAGGGAGTCTGCCTGAGATGATCTCCCCTCACGCTCTCTGCTCCACCCCTTCATTAGTGCTCTCTCTCTCCAATAAATCTTAAAAATACCTGCACTTCAGTCTCCTAATGTCTAAAGAATAAACAGCCAGTTTTAAGTATAGCAACTTAAATACTTTTCTCGATCCAATGGGTGAAACTGAGATACCTTTTCTTTGACCTTCCTTATTATGCATGAGGCTGAACATCGCTTCAGGAGTTTATCAGCCCTGTGCGTTCTCTCTCTGAGAAGTGCCTGGTTATACCCTTTGCTGATCTCTCCACTTGTCAGTGCTTTCTGCACACGAGAGGAATGAAGCTCTTGTCTGTCTCATGCATGGACAGGGCTGCAGATGGGCTCACTGGTAGGCCACACTATGCGAGCGGATAACCCGCATCAGAGCGCTGCCGTCAAAAGGAATCCTGGGGATCAGAAGCAGGCCAGCACAAGCAGAATTCAGCACACCTCTTAGCAGAGGCTAATTTAATTGTTCTCCGTGTTAACACGTCAGGAAGTCAGTGAAAATCTAGCCAGGAGGTGAAGAAAACAACTGTGTTCGCCTCTCTCGAGTCGGCCAGGTCAAGCCGTGGCGGTCACTCCGCAGAGCTCAACGGGGCACAGATGTGGCATCGGCAATATAGGGGGTCAGTTTCTAGGATCATAAGCACCTGTGCTATGAGCAAGGTGGATGTACACAAGGTCAGACATTCACTCAATTTCATGATGCTCTCACCCTAGTAACTCCCTCAACAATGTGTCTCCTAGGGGCGCCTGGGTGGCTCAATGGATTACGCCTCTGCCTTCGGCTCAGGTCATGATCTCAGGGTCCTGGGATCGAGCCCCACATCGGGCTCTCTGCTCAGCGGGGAGCCTGCTTCCCCTCCTCTCTCTCTGCCTGCCTCTCTGCCTACTTGTGATCTCTGTCAAATAAATAAATAAAATCTTAAAAAAACAAAAACAAAAACAAAAAACCAATGTGTCTCCTAAAGTTGATATTTAGAATATAAGCCCAGGGGAAAAAGCGATGGCTAAGGGTAACCCACCCGTGGCCAGACCCAGCATCTGGCCTGCCCCGGGGCGCTCCCAGCCTCACCCGCAGGTCGAAAGGAAGCATCACCAGCATTCCGCTGTGGTCCACGAATAAGGCAGCTTCATTGTGCTCGTATATTTGCCTATTCTGTGGAAGCAGCAGTGGGGTACACAACTGGACAGCTCCTACACCAAGTCAGAAAAAAATAACTGAGCATTCAGTTCTCATTCTTCCTAGGAGGCAACTGAAAATGAACACAGATCTGATGGTGAAGTCATCTGCTACTGGCCGCTGAAATCACCAGCAAGCGGTCTTCAGCTCTGACTCCACTAATGGACAGCTCATCTGAGGTCAAGTCTGTTAACCAGTCTCATTTCTGACTCCACAACCTGACTGTATTTTAGTAGCAAGGCTCTAATATTCCAATCGTAATAGTCAAAATGGCTCTCCTCAACAAGCTGAGTGTTAAAAATACGCTTAAGCAGTGCCTGGGTGGTTCAGTTGATTAAGCTTCTGCCTTCAGCTCACGTCATCATCATCCCAGGGTCCTGTGATCGACCCCTGCATCAGGCTCCTTGCTCCGCTGGGAGCCTGCTTCTCCCACTCCCTTTCTGCCCCTCTCCCTTGCCCCTGCGCTGACAAATAAATAAAATCTTATAAATAAATAAAGGTAAAACATGGTTGTAGCCAAATCTATTAAGACTAACTTTTTAATGATGAAACAAAACACTTTTTAAGACGGCCATGATTTTTTTAAAAAGGACATACCATGTCTTTTAAAAACGCGGACGATGGTGTCACATACATGTTGCTGTATCTTGGATGTTCGGATTGAGAAGCCCTAAAATATGACCAATTAACATGTCATCAAAGCCAAATCGAAGGGATCTCCTAAAACACGCATCTGTAGCTTGCAGTAAGCGTCACATTACTTACTCCCAAGACCTTAAAGGAGAGTTAAAGGAGAGGTCCACAGTGAGTCCCTCTTAGAACAGGCGTAGGGAGAGAAGACAATGGCATATCCTGCAGGACGTCCCACCTGAGGAAGGGGACCTAAAGCTCCAAGCCCAGACTCTTCACCATGGTGATGTATGCCATTCAGGGAGAGTTGGTTAATACACACATTCTCCCCGAGGGTTCCCAGGGATACTGTGGAGCAACCAACCAGCTGATGGCATTAGGCCTCCGCTCACACACTAAGGTGACCCACGAGCGCGGGGGGTGGGTTTCAAAGTTACATGGCATTTACATATTTTGTAAAGACCTCTCCTTTCCATTTGTTTCTTAGTATACGAAGGAATACCATTTCACTTGAAGAAATTCAGAAAACAACAGACAAGCACAAAGACGAAAATTAAAAAGTCACCTACAATCCTGTAAGGATCTTTTTACTATCGCCAGCCAGCAAAAACTGGTTTGGCCTTGAGAACTATCCACAAATCATACCACCACTTTCTCCACTACTCTTTTAAAATTACATCATCATTTTAAGTACATGGAAACACGTAAGGAATAGGACAAATACCTGTCGTTCACCCATCTAACTTTTTCAAATTTTAACATTTTGCTATATTGTTTCAGACTGCTTTTGTTTGAAAAGAAAGAAAAAAAGAAAGAAGGAAGGAAAGAAGGAAGGGGAGGAAAAAAGAAAAACAAAAGGAAGAAAAGTTGCAGGCTGCTAAACTTGGGTATGCCTCAAAAACCATCTGGGAGCTTTTAAACAGAGACTCTTGGGGAGCCTCTCACACCTGGACACTTCAAGTCATTAGATCAGAGGAGAGCCTGAGTGTTGGAACGGTCCAAAGGCCTCCCAGGTGCACTTCCAGGGGCAGCCAGCATTGGGAACTACTGACCAGATGGTCTGAATCTCAGCTGGTTTGATGGTTTCAGGTCTGGGCGGCAGGGCCAGGGCTTTGTCTCCAAAAGCACAGTTGCTTAAACTCTTAGGTGGATGGAGAAGGGGGTGGGTTGGGAACGCCTTAGAGTTACATGATTAGAATCATGGCTCTGGAGGTGCCTGGCTGGCTTAGGTCGGCTGAGCATGGGCCTTCCACTCAGGTCATGGTCTCCAGGTCCTAGGATCCAGCCCTGCATTGGGCTTCCTGCTCAGTAAGGGGTCTGCTTCTCTCTCTTACCTCTGCCCCTCCCCACCACTTGCTCTCTCTTTCTCTGTCTCAAATAAATAAAATCTTTTTTTTTTTAATTAAAAATAAAAATAAAATCATGGCTCTTCCCAGCATAATGCATATGGCACACATTCTGTATACACGGACCTCAGATATCTGAGAGCCGTATGTTGGAGGCATTAAAGGACTCCGTGACAACTAAGGAACTGACTTGACCCTTCTGTGAACAGAGCTGCGCCCACCTTTGGCATGTTGCTGTCATAGGTGTAGTCGATGGCTGGGGAGATGCGCTGGGAGAAGATGTGGGCCATCATGGTGCGGTAGGCCTTCCCATCCACGTTGGCCAGGGTGTGGTGCAGAACTTCGTGCAGCTCCGACTCCTCCATCTGGGGTGGGGGCAGCAGCTCGCTCTTGAGTAGTTCTGTGGCTGTGGGCCGCTTGGCGGGATCGTGGTTCAATAGCCAGGAGATGACCGATTTCTGGAATGAAATCCAGGCACACTGGTGACCCGATGTGACAGATGACGCTCAGAATTCCGAGAAACTGGTGGCTGGCTCCAGCCAAAGAAGAGACACCACACTTCTTGCACGAAGTTGGTGCATTTTAATTAGTACTTCTGAAATCTCTGCATCGGTCATTTCCCCCTCCCCATATTTCACTATGGCCACACAGTTGTGCAACACTGTAATAGGAGTGTTCTTAAAAGGCAAAGACACTGGGGCGCCCGGGTGGCTGGTCAGTTGAGCATCTGACTCCTAATCAGGTCATGATCTCGGAGTCATGGGATTGAGCCCCCTGTCAGGCTCCATGCTCAATGGAGAGAGTCTCTCTCCCTATATTCTTCCTCCCCCGCCTCGTGAGCTCTCTCTCTCTCTCAAATCAATAAATATATGACAGCTGCCCTTTTTATATCTTACTGTTATAAACAACTAAAAAAACCCTCAACTCAATAACTACATATAGGCAGAATCTGGCCTTATAAACACACAAAATACTGTTTCAAAAAAGGTGCAGGAACATAAAACAATTATCTCTACATGCCTAATTTTAGTAGAAATCATAATGCATAGTAGCTGCTGGCATCTTGTTTTAATTTTTTCTTCTCCATTATGCTATTTGTATTAATACCACTCCCTGGAAGTGTCTTGATTTATGTTCCTCATTTACCATGGCCTCACAGTCCCTAACCTTGAAAGGTCTCTTCATGTGTCCTTAACTCTCTCATTTACAGTAAGGACTTACAAAGAGAGGAATACTTGGGATCAGAAACATCTCAACTTTTAGACGAATCTTATTAAGTATTTTCTAATTATGTATTTTTAATACACGTTCTCCTAGCAGGCCTCCCAATGCCTACCTCTGTCTTCAGCTAAAATGAACACACATGCAAAGAAAGGAACTGACAAGATCAACTTTTGTGAAAAGCTGTATTAAATTAAAACTAGTAAAAGTGATACCCTATTCAGCAATAAAGACCCTGTTCCACTACTCCATTTCTGTTGTAGGGCAGCAATTGTGTTATATTCAGTACAGAGCATCTTCTACTCTGCCTCCTTGCAGATAAAAAGCAACGACTGTGGGGTGCCTGGGTGGCTCAGTGGGTTAAGCCTCTGCCTTCGGCTCAGGTCATGATCTCAGGGTCCTGGGATCGAGCCCCGCATTGGGCTCTCTGCTCGGCAGGGAGCCTGCTTCCCCCTCTCTCTCTCTGCCTGCCTCTCTGCCTACTTGTGATCTCTCTCTGTCGAATAAATGGATAAAATCTTTAAAAAAAAAAAAAAAAAGCAACGACTATGATGTAGGGGGTAACAGGGGTTATGGTCCAGGGACCAAGTTGTTCCAGCCCGAACACACTGAGTGCACATCTGTGAGAGGCCAGCATCGTCCAGAGAAATGGTTTATACAGTTGCTCTTGCGTCTGTAGTTTAATAAAACAGACCCCACAGCTGCGAACATGTGGGAATGCTGAGGAAGACCGCCCTTGTCACAGGGAGAGGCTCTGAAATGAACACTTACTTGTGACATTCGAAAACACAGGAAACAACTCCATTCAAACCAGCGATAACAGCTAACTTAAGAAGCAGAAACATAACACAGTGTATTGTCCAGTGGTCCTTTGCTAATAGGACAGACGAGGCAGAACAGGTCCCTCTCACCATAAATAAACGTCATGTTAAATACTACCAAATCACAGGATGCCCGTGCTGACATAAAGGGCACTTAATCCTTTTATTTGACAGGTGATGAAAGTTAAAGTCTTGATAAGTTAAGTGACTCGTCCAACCAGATACATCACCATAAGCAAGAAATCGCAAACTAATGTCATGCTCTAGCTAGGTTTCTGTCCTCAACATTAATGATTTAAATAAGGGAGTATGCCTTGATTATAATTCAGAAAAGTCATTTTCTCAACACCCAAAGAGCAAAGAATCTATCAAGAAATGGGCAGAAGACAAGAACAGGCATTTCTGCAAAGAGACATCCAGATGCCCAACAGACACTAAGAAAGTGCTCCACATCACTCGGCATCAGGGAAATACAAATCAAAACCACAGTGAGACACCACCTCACACTGGTCAGAATGGCTAAAGTTAACCAGTCAGGAAACGAAAGGTGTTGGCGAGGATGCAGAGAAAGGGGAACCCTCCTACACTGCTGGTGGGAATGCAAACTGGTGCAGCCACTCTGGAAAACAGCATGGAGGTTCCTCAAAAAGTTGAAAATAGAGCTACCTTCCGACCCAGCAATTGCACTACTGGGTATTTACCCTAAAGATACAAATGTAGTGATCCCAAGGGGGCGTGTGCACCCGAATGTTTATAGCAGCAATGTCCACAATAACCAAACTATGGAAAGAGCTCAGATGTCCATCAACAGATGAATGGATAAAGAAGATGTAGTATATATATACAATGGAATATTATGTAGCCATCCAAAACCCCCCAGAAATCTTGTCATTTGCAACGACGTGGATGGAACTAGAGTCGATTATGCTAAGCAAAATAAGTCAATCAGAGAAAGACAATTATCGTATGATCTCACTGATATGATGAATCTGAGAAACAAGAGGGAGGATCGTAAGGGAAGGAAGGGAAAAATGAAACAGGATGAAACCAGAGATGAAGACAAATAAGAGACTCTTAATCTCAGGAAACAAACTGAGGATGGCTGGCAGGTGGGGGGTTAAGGGAGAGGGTGGCTGGGTGATGGCCACTGGGGAGGGCATGTGCTATGGTAAGTGCTGTGAATTCTGTAAGACTGATGAATCACAGACCTGTACTCCTGAAACAAATAATACATTATATGTTAATTAAAAAAATACATTTGTCTGTATACCAAAAAAAAAAAAAGAAAGAAAGAAAGAAAGAAAGAAAGAAAGAAAGAAAGAAAGAAAGAAAAGTCAGTTTCAGGAATAAACTTCCATATGCCCAGAGTATCAGCCACAGAAGGCTTCACCATGACAAAGCGCCAAGCATGAAGAAGCAACACACACCAGAGGCACAAGACACAAATTCACTGATCGTTGTTCATTCCAATCAGCTGGGTGCCACAGACCCCATGACACGAGTTACAGACACTCACACTCAGGTATTTCTAGTACGGAGAAGAAAGTGTTTTACTTTAAAATACTGTTAACACCAGGGGTGCCCGGGTGGCTCAGTGGGGAGCCTGCTTCCCCCTCTCTCTCTGCCTGCCTCACTGCCTGCTTGTGATCTCTGTCTGTCAAATAAATAAATAAAATCTTTAAAAAAAAATACTGTTAACATCAGACTGTCTAGTCTTCCCCTTTACAATCTGAGCTACTTTAACTACAAACTAGAACAAAATTATAGTTTTAAATTGGATTTTTCTTTTCTTAAAAAGCCCCAAGCTTTTTCTTTTCTTTTAAAAAGTTCCAAGGTTTCTCTAAAATAATGAAATCTAAAAGCATTCTCTTTTTTTCCCAGTAGCTAAGCCAAGGTTCCAAGCAGCACTTCAAAAGCACAATGAACCACGCAGAAGAACCCTGGAGTTTGCTAATTTTCTGTGCCAGTCCCTGGCACTTTTTTGGGTGTGTTTCAAGTCTAATAACATTTTAAGCATTTCATCTTTTGATATTTTTTCCCAAACTGTTCCCAGGGCACAAGACAATGAGTGGCAGAAGATGACTAACTGAAAAAGAAGAAAAACAGTAATTAAAATCCAAGAGTGAAGACACTGTAATGAAAGCATCGGAGAAAATTACCTGCTTTGTATGCTCTCCATCATCGAAGTCTTCTGGAAACTTAGGCGAAGTGGGCTAAAAGAATATAATATTCAAATCAGCACGTGCTTGGCAAACTGCCACAGTGAAAGCATTTATTTCCCAGAGGTAAGAAAATCAAGGATAGAAATGAAAACAGGACTCAGAGTGATACCTTCTCGAAACCCAACACCCACTGTTCCAAGTACATACATGTTATTTCCATACAAGCTTGACCCAAATGACAGCCTAGGAGACAGAAAGCATCTCAGCTGAGGGCAAAGTATTTTAAGATCCAATGGTTTCAGAGGAAGACAAAGTAGCTTTAGTAAACACACAGAGGAAAAGAGGCCGAAAAAACCCCACCGAAGCACCAACAAAGAGCAAAAGAAAAACATTACTCCTGAAACCTCTACCTGCTGAAAAGCTCTCGCCTTCCTGGTCAATAAGATCTCAATCAGAACGCTAACCTGCCAGTTCGGTTTTTTGTTTTGTTTGTTTGTTTGTTGTGAGAGTTTAGATACTCTTGAAATGAGGGAACAAACATGAATTTTAGACTAAAGAAAGGTACTTCATCCAGGATATAATCTTGTAAGAGCATTCCAAGCCAAGGCAAGGACATGGTAATCATTTCATTTATCTCCAAACTTTGTGACCACCACAGCCCATGCTGTACTGGGTATAAAAGAATTCAACAGTTTTCGAAAATATCTAAGGAGTGTCTTCAGTGACGGTGGAGAGGACTGTAGTTCAGGAAAATAGAAGGCTCTTCGCATCTCCTGCTCAGGCATCACAGACCTCCATCACCCTCACCCAAACCTTCTTCTCCACTTTCATCCTAGTGCCCTTTCCAGTGGGCATCCTTGGCCTCACACACTTTTAGTTTGGGCAGTAACTGAGGCAAGAATTAATCCCAAGAGCATAGAGGGAGATTTCACTGGGGGGAAAAAAAAGTCAAGGGGCTGTTATCTTCCTCAGACCCTTTTTAACTTCTGACCGTGGGGGTACTGTTAAGGCAAACCACTATGTCAACTCAGTTGGAACCTTTAATTTCTAGAACTAAATATCCATTATTCTTATGACCTATTCCCACCGTTGCAACTATACTGATGTCTGCGGAGTTTGGGGATCGTTCCTTTGTTTTAAAACCAAGGTGGGTGGCACACCTGGTGGCACAGTTAAGTGTCCGGCTCTTATTTTCGGCTCAGGCTGTGATCTCAGGGTCATGAGATCGAACCCCATGTTGGGCTCTGCACCGCACATGAAGAGTCTCTCTCTCTCTCTCTCTCTCTTTCCCTTTGCCCGTCCCTGCACTTGCTCAGGCAGGTACTCCTTCTCTAAAATGAATAAATAAAATCTTACCAAAAAAACCAGAACTATAGGTAATAGTAAGACTGACTCTTTCATGTTACAAATACCAGAAAAATACCCTGCATTAAATTCTGGTGTCCACGCTAAGATTTTGGTCGCTCGAAATTGAGGCATTAAAATATCTGATACGTACATCTCTGAGTTGGTTGAGGACAAAGATCCTTTCTGAGGCCGTGACCATGGGGTGATAGGACATCTCAAAGAAGATAATTCCCAGGCTGAACAGATCCACTTTCTAGGGAGTAGAAGAAACTGTATTTAGAAAGCCTTGAATATGTCATTTATCAGGGAATTATAGGACGAGCACTATTAGCTGGAGAAAAAAAAAGTCTGCCTAAGGGAAAAATAGGCCATACTAGGAAAAAACTTGATTTCCTCTTAAAAAAAAAAAAATAGATCTAGAGTACTGATAAGATATTTGGTATGACATCTCAACACTCTCCTTGAAAGCTCATTGTCACTGGTTTAGCTATATACAGACATAGAAAATCACTGGCCAAACACTGAGAGTAATCACTAAAGAGCAAGGACAACTGCGATCTGTCAAAGGAATCTGCTTTGCTTTGCACCTTTACAAACCATCTCAATCGTGGAACACGGACCAAAATGTGCAGTTGACAGCAGAGGTCAGCTACTGGCTGCAAAGCCCTATCAATGAAGACAGAAAAATGGCATCATAGAAAGATGATGTGACTAATCCTATCAGAATATGGAAATGCAACTAAAAAAGAAGAGGGGCGAGTCAGCGCAGAGGGTCAGGCGGGGAGCTGCCGAGGGGAGGACCATCTGCAGAAGGCAGCGTGCCTGAGGCAGCGGGCACAGTCCTCCCGAGGGGCAGACTGTTCACAGCAAACTGCTCACAGGCACACACGCCACATTCAGGGGCAACTCTGGTATGAATCTGGACTCAAGGATTAGGAGGACAGACTAATTATCACCAAGTGACCTCCCAAGTTTTAAATGCTGTAGCATTTCCTACACATTGGTTGTAGAAAATGTGGAACATCCAGAAAGCACCAAGAAAAACAGCACTCACTCATCATTCCACTGCTCAAGTATATTTTCTACTGATGTCAGAGAGCTGCTCCCTTCGCGTTTTTTAAAATACACACACTAGGGGTGCCCGGGTGGCTCAGTGGGTTAAGCCTCTGCCTTCGGCTCAGGTCATGATCTCAGGGTCCTGGGATCAAGCCCCAAATCAGGTTCCCAGCTCGGCAGGGAGCCTGCTTCTCCCCTCTCTCTTTCTCTGCCTGCCTCTCTGCCTACTTACAATCTCTCTGTCAAATAAATAAAATCTTAAAAAAAAATACACACACTATAAAACTAGAGCCATACATTTTGTAACTTTTATTCCCTTAAGAGAGCACAAATATTTTCCAGCTAGTATATCATTTTTCCAAACCAGGCTTCTAAAACATGATTTTAATGACATATTGTATTCAATTACATGGAAGTCCCGTAATTTATTTAACCACTCATTTTTAAACATCAGTGTTTTTCACTGTTCTAAATAGTGCTGTGATGATCCTCTTTTATACCCATCTTTTTGGATGTTGTTGTTTCCTCTGGGTACATTTCAAAAAGGGTAACTGCTGGGCCAAAGGGTGGAAAGAGCCTCTTGCATTTCATTACATGTGGCAAACTGAACTCTGGAGAGGCTGCACTAAGAGAGCCCGCGCCACGCCCACAGCCCCGCCGGGTATTTGGCTATCTGTATAGAATTCCATGTCACTGCCCCGTGCTCCTTGTCAGAATGGAAACCCAGGCTTGGGGTTCACTGTAAGCCTGAAAATATGCTCTGATGTGAACTGCCTGCCTAATATATTTTTGAAATTTTGCTCTACACTCTCACCCTAAGGGATCCCACCCAGCCGTGTGGCTTTAAATCCCACCTGTGTGAGGATGACTCTCAAATTTATACCTGATTCCAACCTTTCCACTGAACTCAAGTCTTCAATAACCTACTGAACATCTATAAGTAGATCTCTCATCAGGCATTTCCAAATTAACATGACCCCCAAACAGAATTTTGCTGCTGTCCCCTCCTGTCTCTCCCCATTTTGGACAACTAGCCCGCCCCCAGCTGCTCCAGCAGAAACCTGGGCACTGTCCTATCACCCTTCCTTTTCCCCAGCCAAGCCCCCTCCACCACGTGTCTTATTTGAGCACACTTCTCCTTACGGCTACCGCCACCACCCCGGTTCCAGCTAGCAGCCACCCAACCTGACTTCCGCAAAGCCTCCAGCAGGAGCTGGAGTGAATTCTCTTGCTCAAGCCACCTGCAGTGGCTCCCTGTGCACACCCCTTTTTTCAAGGCTAAGCTGGCGCTACATCGTCTGACCTTGGTCTTCCTTTCCAGCTTCATGCCTTTCTCCCCCAGTGCTTACCAGGCTGTAGCTGCATGGATGTTCTTTTTGACAGTCTCCAATGGGCCAAGCCAGTGCTGGCTCAGTTTTCTCCTTACGCATGCTATTTCTTTTGCTTACCCTTTTTTCCTCTCAGCTCCCAACTTCACGTGGCTTGTCCCTTCTCTATCCTTAAAGCCATCCTCTTGGGGAAGCCTTCTCTGGTCAGTTTATCTGGACATGATGCCCCCCTACTGTTCTCTGGAGTCCATTTCTTTTCTTAACCATTTGTGATTATTTTATGTTTTCACTTGTGTATTGTCTGTTTCATCCACCAAAGGCTAAGCTCCCCCAGGGCTGGAATAAGACACCTGTCTTATCAGTCAGCTGTCCTGTTCTCTGTATTTCTGGGGCCCAGCTTAGGACGAGGTTAGTGCAAATCCTCTCTGGATGGATGGACTGTAAGGTCCTTAGCAGCAACAGTGCCAGGGGAGTCATCAACTCGACATGCATGTGGATATGTCGAATGAATGAATGAATGAATGTTCCCATTTCAGCAGCAATTAACACCAAAAGCTATGATCTCGATCACGATGTTCTTACTACTATCTCACTCTTGAGCCCTCCCCTTCTCCCCAGAAAGCTTCCCCTTTACCTGGTTGTACGTGGGTCTACTGCTTCCTTGGATCTCTGGGCTTACATATAAAGCAGTACCAACCATCCCAGTCAGATGACCTGCATGGAAGAAGACAAAGTGAAACTCTTCTAATAAGAGGACTGAAGAGGTAAGGCAAATTTTTATTTAAAAGAAAAAAGGAGGGGAGGAAGCTTCTTAGGAGTGAGGCATGATCTGTTAACTCTTCACTGCCTTCAGAGGGAGGCAAAGTGCACATTTCACCGAGGGGTTAACCAGAAGTCACCTATGGTCACAGACTCTGTTCCACACTAGAGGTCTCTGCTCTTGCAGAGGGGTGGTGCAGAGAGAAGACCCCAGACATGCCAGGTCATGAGGTAATCTCACATTAGTGTGTGGGGTCAAAGTGTAACCGTCTATCCATGACAGCCAATTATCTAACTAAAGCTCTAATTTCTTGAAGTTTCCGGGAACAGTTAAGATAGTGAAGAGGGGAAAAAAAATTGAAGCATGCTCACGGTTTTGTTAATTTAATGGGTAACTTTAATTTGCTTTAGAATAAAATCTTTACGGATGAAAAACGGGTTTCAGATTAAGAAACCTGTATTGTATGGCATATTAAAAATTTTCTAAGAGAGCAGATATTATGGTGAGTGTTCTTACCACAAAATTTAATAATAATAATTAGGAAGGCAGGAGGAAACCTGGAGGTTATGGATATGTTTATAACATATATTGAGATGGATGGTTTCATGGGCACATATATGTACCTCCAAGCTCCTAAGGGGTATACATTATATTTGCACAGCTTTTTATATGTAAAAAAGAGAGCGAGAAAATCAGAGAAGAAAACCCCCGTGGTCTGCTTTTTAATCCACTAATTAAACATACAGTCTTCTGGATTTACCTGAGGGGTCTGATTTAATCGAGTGATCTGCTGTATCATCTTGCTTGCCATCCGCCTAAAAAAATACAAGCCAGTCAAATATCACTTTTCAAATGTTATGTTATTCCACAGAAATGGCCTCTCCATTTCTAAATCAAGACTGACAGAAAACTTACCCACAGAAAACAAAATTAACTACAATAATGCTTTTTCTGTGCTCTAAATAGTGTCCGTTTGGTTAGCCTGCTAAAGCGGGACTCCCTGGAAACCCCCCAAGACCAAAAAGGAGAAGAAGGGCTCATCACTGAGGAACTCCTCCTTCAGGGCAGAAAGCCCCAAAAGAGAAACCCATTTATTTTCACGTTTGCAAATGCCAAAGCAGAAATCCATTGACTAAGAAGGTTCAGAGCATATTAACAACCACTACAAACTCACTTTCTAACTTCCCCGCTGCTGCTCCCTCATGTGGGTCCTCTTTCCTAGAGGCTGGTCACCACAGCTTCTCCACCGTCATGACCAGTCCCTCTCAGGTAGCCCCGCCTTTCTCAGCCGTATCCGTGCCGACACCATCTCACAGACCACCTGAGTCACCACTCCACAGGGTCCTGTCACAGGCACCATCACGCATACCAGCATCTCTCACATCCTCAGCGGCAGGCACTGTTCCGGGGGCTTGCCCTGTCCTCTCGTTTTATCTACCCAACAACTCTCGGAAGTAGGTTCTAGCATTAGGCATGCTGTACAGTTGAGGTACCAAGAGTTTAGTTTAACTAACCTGCCCCACGTCACACTGCCATAAAGGGGCAGGGGAAGGACTGCGTGTAGCCCTGGTCAGGGGGCCTCCACAGCCTGTGCCTCTATCTACTCACTATATTAGAGCCTCTGATGTTAGGTTAAATTCTTCCATTTGGGGATCGAGATCCCACCATCAGGCCCTTCCTTGTTGGTCTCAGCCTCTTCAAAATGCCCTGCTGTTCTGCTCAGGACCATACTCTCATTGTCCCCCTTCTGTTTCCTCCCTCTCCACTCCTAACCTCACCTTCTAGTTTTGTCCCTATGGTTGCTCTATGACTGATCTAAATCTCTGACCACCCTTGGAATTAATTGCATGTACTAGAGATTCTGTGCCTATTAACTCCATCTTATGAAAAGACTCTTCCTCGGGCACTTAAGGCCTGCCACCTATAAGACCCCCCCCCAACTTTCCAGCATCGTCACAGCTCCCTTAACACTTCAGAGTTTTAACCAACCAGACAACATGGGGGCCTCCCAATAGTCATGTCTGTTCACCTCAGGGCCTTTGCTTATACTGTTCTTTCTCTCTTGGATGTCTTGTCCTGGTCTGCCTTCAATCTCAGCCTGCTGGACTCTCACCCATCCTTTAAGGCCCATCTGAAATGCTTGTTTTTTTATACCGCCTTTCTGGGTCCTCATAACCACTTGTCAAGTTTCTCTTGCCTTTTGCTCTTATATCGCTATTTCTCTTACTTCACATTATTTTAGCTTTGCATGTTGAACAACTATTCTATAATGATGTCTAAGACTGGCTCTTCTGGCGTTCCATGGTATTTTGAGCTCTATTTCCTTAAATTAATGAAAAGCCCCTCAAGGGTAAAGCATCAAGCCCAGTGCCTGGCAATGGTAGACCAAATGACCAAATTATTTAAAAAAGTATCATATGCCTTTGACCTCAGTATTATCCAGAAACCAGTAATTTTATGTCTCTCATGTGGAATATCCTCACTACAGTGTATTTTTCCTTTCTAAGCCTAAGGGATCATTTGTGGCTCACTCCTTCAGACTTGCAGAATTTCCTGGGGATTACAGAGCAGAGTTCAATCAACTCATAACCATGAAAGTATTGCAAGACAGGATAATCAGGGCACACAGGTTCATTTTTTTTTTTAGGCACAGTCCAATCTGAAAAATACTCACAGTGAAGGCCAGATGGTCTGTTGCTAAACCAAAATCACCTATTTTCACATGGTCATCGGAATCTAAAAAAATGTTGACAGGCTTCAAATCCCGGTGAATCATTCCCTGATGGAAGAGAAAAAAGAACTGTTTCCCAAGCATAGTTTATAGTTTACCTGTTTCCTAATCTCAAAGGCCAACCTAATGCCGAGATGCAGAGGAGATCCTCTCCCTCAGACTGGTCCAGGCTGTTTTGGCCTCTGCACTGTCTCCTGGTCGTCCTGCCAATGACCTTGCCAACATCTCCCAGTCTACTGGCTGGTGGTCCTGTAGGAGGCCAAACCCAAATTGTTCCCTGGGGGCATCCAAGGGCTCCCTCCACCGGGCTCCCAGTCTCTCTGTGGAATCACAAAACGCTGCTGTATCAACCCTCAGCTGTATCCATGCCGGGAAGACACACACCATTTTCCTTCCTTCTCCTATTCTCTTCACACTATTTCCCCTGCCTTGAAAATTCTTGTTTCCTCCTCTCATCTGAATGGTGCCAACAGTTCCAAGTGCCAACTTCCCTACGGCGCCTTCCACAGCGATTCTAATTCAATCTGCATCCCCAGCACACACCTAAGTGCTCAATGATTAACTGTTATGTGAACTTGGCTTTCTCCCCTTCCTCATGGCAGCCTTATGATGCTTACTGTTTCAGGCACTATAATATAGGAAATAATTTAAAAAATAATAAAAACACCTTATTGTATGATCTCTTTACTGTTACATGAAGATGAATTTGGGCTCCTTCAAAAAAAGAACAAGTCCCTCTCAAGTATGGGGTCTGCTATACGCTTGTGACTATCTGTATTTCTAGACGTGGCAGCGCATAAGACACCCAGCAGATCATTAGCAGAAGCTGAGCAAATGAGATGTAGAGAAGAGTGCATGTGGGGGACAGTTCTAGGACCCCGGGAGATATCAAAGTAACAGAGTTCTAACGGCTGTCATTAAAATTCATTTTGATTTCCAACCCTGCAAACCTTACTCCACCAACTCATTTATAAACTAAACATATGTAAATTACAGTCCTGGCTTTTCAGTATAAATATATGACAGTCTAAACATTTTAAGGTTAAAGAAAATTATGCAAAGGAAAAAAACATATTTACACTGCCCAATGCGTTAGATAATCCCATTTTTAAAATGTAAGCAGTGTTTCATCCTGAAGCTAAGTCCATTAGCATTTACATTGTCATGACAATGTCTAGCTTTATAAAATGACATTTTATACTATGTGGTTGGCTGTGTCTCCAGTGTCATCTCTACCCTTGCTAGATGACTTCTGTATTTCGCCATGGTCGTAGGAAGGACAGCACTAAGCCAAGTAGATTCAAATCACTGGGCCTGGATTCATCACACTCACTTTATTCTAAGTAACTGAAGTAATCACCCTTGCTTTTCGTGTATGTTGAAACATTTCTGCTTAACCCAGAGGTTGGAGAACTCTTCTTCTAAAGGGCCAGATAAATATCTTACACGTTACAGGCCTCACAGTCTCTGTCACAACTATTCAGCCCCACAGCTGTAACACAAACACAGTCATAGGCAATATGTAAACAAAAAAGCATGGCCCTGTTTGAGTAAAACTTTCTTGTGGGCACTAAAACTTGAATTTCACAGAATTTTCATGTGTCATGGAATATTCTTCTTCTGATTTTTTTTTTTTTACAATCATGTACATGTACAATCATGTATATGTACAATCATTTACACATGTAAAAGCCAGGCATCTCGGTGGCTCAGTCAGCTAAGTATTTGACTCTTGAGCTCAGCTCAGATCTTGATCTCAGAATTGTGAATTTAAGCCCTGCACTGGGCTCCACACTAAGTGTGGAGTCTACTTAAGAAAAAAGAAGAGGAAAAAAAATGTAGGGGCGCCTGGGTGGCTCAGTGGTTAAGCGTCTGCTTTCAGCTCAGGTCATGATCCCGGGGTCCTGGGATGGAATTCCACTCCCTGCTTGGTGGGAAGCCTGATTCTCCCTCTCCTTCTGCCTCTTCTCCTCCCTGTGCCCTGGGTCTGTTAAATCAATAAATAACATCTTTTAACAAAAAAAAACTGTAAAAGCCATTCTTAGCTTACAGGTCATATAAAAGCAGATAGAGGTTGGATTTGATCCCATGGCCACAGTTTGCTGACCCTGTCCTAACCCTCAATCTTTTCTTTGAACTCTGATACCTTATACTATATATATGTCTTTTGACATGTCTGACCTATAAAAATAAATTTCAATATACCCATAATTTTGCCTCTGTTTCTGTTTTTCTCTAATCTCACAATATTTTTTTTGTCATCAGTTTTATACAAGCGTTAAGTTTTCAGGTATGAAATGTTGTAAAGTTTACTTTCTCATGGATATATGCCAATCCATCCAGAATTTCTCGAAAAAGCCTCCAGAGTCTGACAGTGTCCAGATATAGCCCCTGGTCAATGGTGTCACGCAAAGTGCTCTTCTCACAGTACTCCATCTGGGGACAAGAACAAACCAGGCAGCATTTGATTGTATAGGGCTTCAATTAAGGCAGACAATGGCAATTAATGTAATCTTCCATTTTAAAACATGAGTCATGGATTTTAAGTAGTTAAAGGCAAGGCTTAATTTTTTTTTTTTTGAGAAAAGAATCCAACTATTTAAAAAAATTGGGGGAGGGAAGAGACATTATCACAGCACCTCAACATAATCCTTTTAATTTTTATTATCATTCATTAAAAAATAAGACTTGTTTAAAATCCTTGTCATAAATAATTTCATTCTTTTCCAAATAATGAAAAAACTGAGAAGTAAACTTTTGTTTCACATGACCAAACCCAAATTTCCAAGAAAGGCTAATTAACAAAATCTAACGATGTCATGAGCCTTTCTCATTTATACTTTGAACTAGTGACAGTGACCTTCAAGTCCAGAGCAAAACACTGTAAATATCCAAACATCCAGGTAAGAGTCTTTCTCATCCCTTCTTAAATATTAATGTATCAGAAAACAGTGCAGTATCATTTAAATCTTCAATCAGCATGTAGCCTTTGATTTATGCAACTGGCCTATGGGTTTCAAACCAGTGCCTCATACGCTGAATAACCACCTCGAGATTCGGACTCATCGTCGAGCCCTCATGAGGGGCTGGGACTCCCAGACTGTGATCTTATCACACCTCCAGACACACCTCCCTTACGTACTTCTGACTCATAACCGTCTAGAGACTGAACACACGGAGTACAGACTTCACAGTTAGTGGTTTAGAGGACAAATGCTTTATCCTGTGTGTGAGTGGTACATTGGCGATGTTTATATTAGGGAAAAATTAAAAGCAGCCACCTAATTAGTGTCTTTTGAAACATCTTCTTGTCTGAGGCTTCCCTTCTGGAACATACTGCTGCATCTGCCATTTCAGATCTGCCTACTTACCGACAGGACTGCAAATACTAACAAGGCCCCACAGTCCTATTCACTTGGGGCAGAGACAGAATGTTCCTCATGGGTCTGCGATCCTGCCTCTGCTAGCAGGGCTCACCAGGGTCTGGGACTCTGGCCCTCAGGCAGAGAAGTCTGCTTCTTTTTAGTAAAGCCCCATCGAAAGTGGCTTACCCAGGACTCCTGTCACCCAGAGGTTCCAGGACTTTAGGCACTTGGCCTGAAGCCACCCTGGGGTTTCTTCTGCACATGTAAGATATGTCTGCATCACACCTTACTTGTCCAGATCTGGCTCGTTAGAGTAGAACTTTGGTACGTGCAAGTCTAGCGCTTACAGAACTCAGACGTGGTTCTGTGACCTTAAAAGTGTTACTTTCCTTATTCTTCACAAGTCACTGAATAGCTAGATGGCCACAGAATGCAAAAGAAACTTGCCTGAGCTCCCACAGCTGTGACTGGGGGATCCAGAAGGAGAACTTACACAGACTGAGCCTAGAGCCCGTACCCACCGACCTACACCATCCCCTGCTATGGTACAGAAAACACGAGTTCAAGGCTGGGGGGCAGGGCGTCTGGGTTGCAACTGTCTCCGGTCAATTCATCTTTGGCAGTGCCACTGAATCCCTCCTCTGCCCTGGGTCTTGCTCTAGCCCCCACAACATTCCCACCAGTGACCACCAGGAGGCGCTGTGTCAACAAGCGCCCATGCGTGCAGGATCTCACCTGGATATACAGGTAGTGCACAGCTTCGACAACCGCTGATGGCTCACTTTCGTGGCAACTGTTCTTCCCATTGCAGTCTTCATCCTAATCCAAGAGGAACACGGGAGAACTAAAAAAATGGGAACACAGGGGCACCTGCGTGGCTGGGTGGGTTAAGCCTCTGCCTTTGGCTCGGGTCATAATCCCAGAGTCCTGGGATTTAGACCCACATCAGACTCTCTGTTTGGCTGGGAGCCTGCTCCCCCCCCACCCCCACCCCCCCGCCTTCCTGCCTCTCTGCCTACCTGTGATCTCTCTCTCTCTGTCAAATAAATAAATAAATAAATAAAATCTTAAAAAAAAAAAAGGGAACACGCTCATCACCCTCCTCAGGCTCTTTGTGCCTACTCTCACCCCACACGCCAACATCCTATCGCCTCGGAGAGGAGGTCTGAGCAGGACGCAGCCTCGGTCCTTTAGACACCACCAGCACTTCAAAGGCAACTGCGCTATTACCAGAATCTACTAGAGAGTTTACAGGTATGTCACTATATAGAATAATGATGGGGGAAAATAGGAAGTGGGTACCTATTATGGTTGTGTGATTGACAGAAAGATTCCAAGTCAACTGCTGTATACAGGCTAGTATTTTAAAGGTTTCAGATGAAATGGAATACCTTTCTTTGATGGTAGGCTTACTTTGGAAAGAGGAAAGATCTATCTTCAGCTAAGTCAACTTAAATGGAAAGATATTACTGAAAGGCACACTGCCCTCTGGACAGTGCCACTGAGGGACCAGCACCTGGCTGCCACTCACTGTGACCAATCCTCCAGAATGCTTTTCCACTCTATACTTCCCCTATAGGTCATTTCTAACTCTTGTCCCCCCACCCCCTTTTTTAAAGTTCTTTTAGGGATGCCTGGGTGGCTCAGTTGGTTGAGCCTCTACCTTGGGCTCAGGTCATGATTTCAGGGTTCTGGGATCAAGTCCCACATCGGGTTCCTAGCTCAATGGAGAACCTGTTTCTCCCTCAGCCTGCTGCTCCCCCTGATCGTGTTCTCCGACAAATAAATAAAAAATAAATAAATAAAGTTCTTTTATTCTTCTCATAAATGTATTTAAGCATTTCCCCTCAACACAACCACCTGGGGGAAAAGGATTGGCTAAGGAAAAGGCATTAGGTCTTATTTGACGGTTTCTGATTTAGTTTGTGGAAGCATTTTCCAACGTTTTCCTTTAGAAAAGAAAAAAAAAGGCACCTCTGTTCTGCAAACAGTCAAGTTCTACTCTTGAATCATTTACATACCCTGGGGATTATCTGTAGAAGACTGTTAATCTCTTGGAGGCTTCTACTCTTTTTTCAATTAGAATGCCCGTGGGATGTTGCCCTTAAGGAGCAAAACCAGGATTGTAAATTTGGTGCTCCCATAATAATTAAATGCATAACTAATGCTCAAATAAAAGCAGCAGGTTATGATTTATATATTTTTAAAGATTTTATTTATTTATTTGAAAGAGAGCGAGCACACGGAGTATGAGCAGGGGAGGGGCAGAGGGAAAAGCAGACTCCCCACTGAGCAGGGAGCCAGATGTAGGGCTTGATCCTGGGACTGCAGGATCATGACCTGAGCCCAAGGCAGACACTTAACCAACGGAGTCAAGCAGATGCCCCTATAATTTATAAATTTAAACCAAGAGGACTTTAAGGTTCTTTTAATTAAAAAAGCATTTCTAAAAAATGCCAGAGAATGCATTCAAACCTCCTTCAAATCAATTTAACTGCTTATCAGGGCCCACATCTACTACAAATGTCGTAGATCTACTACAAATGTACGCTTATAATGGCTTACAATTCTATTCTTATTCCTAGAAATGAAGTCATGGCACTCCTCATGGAAGTTTCCTCTGCACTAACACGCAGTGCCACGCAGCGGCGTTCAGGGGCTCTGCTAGTCTGGGCAGAAGAGGATGCAGGACTAGTGGGGTCCAAGGCCTCAAACGGTGTTTTTCAAACTTTTCAGACTGTGACCCACATGAAGAAATATATTTTATATCATACCCAGTTCATATACTCATGTGAGACATGGTGTACACACAGGTTACTTTTCCTAGTGTGATGCACGGTCTCCACTCTTCCCTACAGCACTAAAAATGAAATAAAGCTGGCTGCGGGCCTGAAAACCGCTTTCACTGCCTGTTCAGCGTCATGACTCAGTGCTAAAACACTGTGCTAGACAGTAATCCGGATTAACTGGTCATAGAGACCAACATAACTCTACTATTAGGCTGTTTAATTACTTAATCGATCCCTATCTCCAACCACATCAAGTTTCCCCGAATCTTCTAGGAAATGGTGTTCATTCAAAAAAGCAAGACAAAACAATACCCAGCATGTCAATTTACTCCTCCCCTCTAAAAACAGGTATGTCTGGTTATGTGGACAATATAAGGCCCATAAATAATAAATTAAACTATCATGTTTTAAAATTGATAGTTTCTATACCTGCCTATTAGAGTGAGGCTTTACTGTTCCACCCAGGGTTTTAACATCAAGTACTACTTTTCTTACATGCCCACCCCTGATAAAATGGTGTAATTTCTATTTATATATTTACCTGATTCTGACTCTTACTGTTCTCATCTTCAAAGATGATATCACTGTCAGAATCTGAAGCAGGTCTTAAAAAGAGAAACAGAAATACTAAGGAAATCAAATTTTCTGTTAGAATTCCACGGCTAAGAGTCATGATCAACTGTATCCCACTGGACAGAACGAAATCAATCCAGGAAAGACAAGACGGATCAGGTGTCTTCTGAGATGCACAAACTTTT
The DNA here is from genome assembly GCA_004024625.1 of Mellivora capensis. Classification (NCBI taxonomy): domain Eukaryota; kingdom Metazoa; phylum Chordata; class Mammalia; order Carnivora; family Mustelidae; genus Mellivora; species Mellivora capensis. The sequence continues at coordinate 56,822 of PISX010008291.1, read as the reverse complement.
AGGATCACAATTCCTGACTTGTCAGAACTACAGGTGGCCCTATGTCAAGCTTCCCGGTTAGTTTTTAAATATCCCAGAGTTGGAAGCCCCTATCCAAAAGAATGCTCTTTTAAAAACTTGCTGTCAATGGTACTAAGAAGATGAAGTACTGAAAGGAATTTCTATTTGTCCTTTCTTCGGAGCTTGGGTTTTAGAGCACTTCTGAAGACGCCGACAGGGAAGAAAATCTTTGGATTAAATCTGGTTCCCTTCTAAACACACAATTCCGCACTTCAACATGGTGACAGCCTGGGTTTCTACTGAATCCCCTCTCCCGGGGCGTGGGCCTGGCCCCCCCACGGGTGCTCTTACAGGAAGGGTTGCCGGAAGACGCCCTCGTGCTCGTCCTCGTCGTCCTCCTCATCGTCGTCGTCCTCCTCATCGCTGCTGGAGCCCGGGCCAGCGGCGGGGAAGCGGGCGCTGGCTGAGCGCTCGCCCGATGTGCTCCACTCCACCGAGCTGAGGATGGGCGGGGGCGCGGTCGCCTCCACACTGCCCGGGCCATGAGGGCCGCTGCCACATGCCGGCTGCTTGGACGGAGCTGGCGCATCCGGTGCTTGGGGCCGTGAGTCCGAGTCCGAGTCCAGGGGCAGCATCCCCGAGCCCACTGGCCGCTCATATCTCTCGATCCAGGCATTGTAGTAGCGCACGATGTTCTCATGATGCAGGCGCGACAGTAGTGTCACCTCGCCCTTGATTCTGCGGAAGTGCCTGCTGGCCGGGTTGATGGGGATGCGCTTCACCGCATAGCAGCAGCCATCCAGCTTGTTTTGCACCTGCCCCGGAGCGCGGGAGAGGAAGGAACCGGGTGCCCGTCAGCCGCTGTGAGCCTCGCACACTGGTATTTGTAGCCAATGACCCCAAGCCCTCCCTGGGGAGCCCTGAGTTCTCAGGGAGAAGCAACAGCTACTACAGTAGAGAGCCACATATTTCAACCTCTTAAGCTGAACAAAACAGTCCTGACTGCCGAAATCCCTAGAAAACATCTCACCCCCCAACAACATGTATATTTAGCTTAATTAGAACCTGGAGGGCACCTGGGTGGCTCAGTAGTAGTAGTAGTAGTAGTAGTAGTCTGCCTTCGGCTCAGGTCATGATCCCAGGGCCATGGAATCCAGCCCCACATAGGGCTCCCTGCTCAGCAGGAAGCCTGCTTCTCCCTCTCCCACTCCCCCTACTTGTGTTCTCTCTCTTGTGTCTCTGTCAAATAAATAAGCAAAATATTTTTTAAAAATACGAATTATTTTGGGGGCACCTGGGTGGTACAGTTCCTTAAGTGAGGACTTTCAGTTTCCATTCAGGTCATGATCTCAGGGTTGTGAGCTCGAGCCCTGTGTGGGGCTCCGTGATCAGCAGGGAATCTGCTTGAGATTCTCTCTCTCCCTCTCCTTCTGCCCCTCCTACTTATGTTGTGTCTCCCTCTATGTCAAATAAATAAATCTTTAAAAATATACTAACTGGGGCACCTGGGTGGCTCAGTTGGTTAGGCGACTACCCTCAGCTCGGGTTGTGATCCTAGAGTCCTGGGATTGAGTCCCGCATCTGGCTCCCTGCTCAGCAGGGAGTCTGCTTCTCCCTCTGACCTTTCCCCTCTCATGCTCTCTAATAAATAAAATAAAATATATCTTTTAAAAAATGTATGATTGATGGTATGTTTTAAGACCAGAACAACGTGATTAAGAACACAAAAAATAAAGACAAGAGAAAGTTTCAAAGTCTCCACATTCTGCATTAGAGACACTTTTTCTTGGGCAGTCACAGGATGCCACTGGGTTGACTGAAGTTAACTTTTACCAAATTTTGTTCAACAGAACATTCCAGACCCAAGGTGCAGGTCAAGTGAGGCGATGAAAAGCAACAACTCCCATGGGTAGAGGGAGCAACTAGTTGATTATAAAATACAAAATAAAGCACCATTCTCATAGGTTCCGATTAGAATGAGAAGGGAGTACTATAAAATTGAGTTTCAGATTACCGTTGTATGGTTAACAGTGGTAAGAAATACGCTTTTGAGTAGAACAGATATAGGTCTGAATGCTGGTTTCCTCTCTTATTGCATGGATGCAACCTCATACAAATTATGTACTTCTCTGAAGGTCAGTAACCTCATCGGAAAAATGAGGATAATACTTATTTCATAACAATGTCATGAAACTGAAAGACAAGGTTTGTGAGCCATCTGGCACAGAACCTGAAATATGGAATGTGCTCCAAAAAGCTATGGTCCTGTGTTCTTTTTCTGCTACATCATTAATAGAGTAGGAAATAGTGGGAAGTCTTGACATTGCCTTTGACCTTGAGTCTCAGAACACATCATGAAGGCCTGGAGTCACTGACTGGGGTGTGGAGCTCACTACACTGCAAAGTCCCAGGGATTCACTTATTACAGTGGAAAGGTGCCTGAACCGTAATGGGGCCAAGTGCTCATGCAATGCCAGATGACTGAACAGAAATGCCCTACCCTAACCCAGAAAGAGAGATGGGAGTGTGAGGGCTGTGGCCTCTTGGAGGGAAAAATCACAGAAGAATTTAGGGACTTAAATTACTAGATGTTTTTATTATATGAGCCTTCTCATTATTTTTAAGTACTTGTAAGGAAATGGAATTTGACACTATCTCACATTCAAGGATGAAAATACAAACAAGTAGGGGTGCCTGGGTGGCTCAGTGGGTTAAAGCCTCTGCCTTCGGCTCAGGTCATGATCCCAGGGTCCTGGGATTGAGACCCGCATCAGGCTCTCTGCTCAGCAGGGAGCCTGCTTCCTCCTCTCTCTCTGCCTGCCTCTCTGCCTACTTGTGATCTCTGTCCCTCAAAAAAAAAAAAAAAAATTTTTTTAAAAAATCTTAAAAAAGAAAAAAAAAAAGAAAATACAAACAAGTTAAAGGATTTGATCAAAATTATGGCGTGAGTTAAAGCAATAACATACACATCAGTCACCCACTCCCCTGAACAGCACTGGGATCCCCCAATCACGACTATCTGCCCACAGTAGGTCTCTTTAGCCATCTAACGATAATGTCTATACTTTCATGAAGAAAGTTGAAAATTTTCCATAATCCTCTAACTTCCTCTCGGCAAACTTAAGATTGTCTTTCTGTCCCTGATTACCATAGAAAACCTTTTTATTTGGGGGGGTTGCTGTAAAAGGACTTCCACAATAATCCCACTAACTCTCCCTAATAACACCCTCAAATCCCAAACAGGCATATGCTCTCTTGATGGTGGGCCATTTTATTCTGTGAAAGGTAACATGTCTTATATGGATTTAATAATACATGATTAGCCTGGACCTCCTGCGGTCAAAATACTTAAAATTACACAAGAACAGCTGAAATCTCTTTCTTAAGGGGCAGGTAATCATAAGTCACCCAAAGAGACCAGAAAGCAGAAGGGAATACCTAATGACAACACACCCTCATAATGCACCACTCGTTTTCTTTCTCAGTAACAGATGGACAATAAAAGCCATTGAGACCATCTGGGGCCATTTCCCAGTGAGGTCCACCCTAGCTCTAACCTTGCAGCCCTTTTATCTATAGCACCTCTGAAAGCAAATGGGACAAAAAGGACAATTTGCTTTCTGAACCAAAGCACAGGAAGATAGTTTTCACACCGAGGGCTTGGCTCCACTTGAAGCCGTGGTGTAATCGTGGGGTTTTCACATTAACGTGCTGCCTCGAGCAAGAGGGAGGAGATGATGTGTTCATCACCTGTCCACTGGGACTCGAAGTAAAGGCTTTAACTCTGCGAAGGTGATGAGGATTGTGGTTTCAAATGATCCTATGTCTGTCTCTCCCTGTGCTCAAAAGAGAGCTCTGAGTCTTCGGAAATGGAACAGAGAAGGGAGCTCGGAAGGGCCCGGGCACAACTCTGTAGCTCACCTTGATGACAGCTCCAAAGGCTCCTTTGCCGAGAAGCTGTAGTTCTTCAAACTCAGTGAAATACCGGGAGAACTGTCTCTGGGTCTCAGTAAAGAATGCTGCACTGGGTAGCTGATTCCTAGGAATAACAGTCTCAACATAATCCTGTCCTCCAGAATCTGAGATAAAACGAGAGGCAACAAGGCATGAGAAAAATAGCAAGAGGTGCAGAACTCAACAACAAAGCCAGGGCTGGAAGGAGGCGACCCAACTTGTAGTTGGAACGGGGACCTCTCCCCCGGTGCGGACCCTTCAAGCCTTTTCTTCACCCGGTTCTCCTTCAAGGAGGTAGAACATACAGCAGGTGCTGAGTGAGACCTCTAGTAAGGTAATGACTGCACGGGAGAGCCAGAACCCAACCAGCTCTACTGGGGTTCCTTAATCTGTTCCGTGAGTAGCAACAGGGAAATCTAGTTCCATGGCAGGAAGGTGACGGGACACGAAGGGTACCCAACACCGAGAGAGGCTGTCCCGATGGACAATCCGACGGTCAAAGCTGGAAACCAGGGTGGCAAAAATGGTTCCGTGCACACAGTACACATTCAATGAATGGATTTATGTACAGCTCAGATAAAATAGTTAAAATAAATGATCCGGGCAGTCTGTTCCAGTCTTAGGTTTCTGCGTACTTTCCAAATAATTTAGGTCAAACAGGCGTTCACAAAAAGAGCAGTAACAGACTCACCTTCAGGACTTTGTTCCAACAAAGACATTTTTGGCTGAGGATTGATAAACCTGTGTTTCAACAGCTGCTGGGCACTCCATCTCTCCTTGTCGTCCAAGCACACACACCTCAGTGAGAGGGCAGAGAATATCTCAGCGACGCAGAAAATAATCACTGGATTCGTTAATCCAAGGGTTTATTTTTTGATATATAGGTTTATTTTAAGGTTAAGTATACATTAGAGAACCCCTGTTGCTTACAGACCAAAATGCACTCCTAAGCTAATACATGCTGACCACTGGGGGTAAGTGGGGCATCAAAAAATATATAGTCTCGGGGCTCCTGGGTGGCTCAGTGGGTTAAAGCCTCTGCCTTCGGCTCAGGTCATGATCCCAGGGTCCTGGGATCGAGCCCCGCATTGGGCTCTCTGCTCAGCAGGAAGCCTGCTTCCTCCTCTCTCTGCCTGCCTCTCTGCCTACTTGTGATCTCTGTCAAATAAATAAATAAAACCTTAAAAAAAAAAAAAAGACAGCACAAGTTAGGAATTTGCACGCCCACTAAATAGTGTAATGACTTCCCATCCTACATTAAGCCTCTCCAGGGATCAGTGAAAAACAAAGCTTTCCAAAAGAAAAGCAAATCTGATGACTGATGCAGGTTTGGGACCCAAGATGAGAAACTTTTGACAAAGCCTATTCATGATATGATATAACTTGGTAACAGTTAAGGACTACTTTTAAAAAGCCCCACATTTTATCATATACTTCTTTTCATTCTCATTCCTTGAACCTTGTTTGTTATTCTACTAAATCACTTTTGCCTTCTAATGAAGACAAGCCATACCTTTAACCCAGTGGTTCTCAAGGTGGGGTCCCTGACCAGGAGCATCAGTACCAGTACGACCCGGAAATTTCTTACAAATTCTATTTCAAACCCATCCTAGAAAATCAGCAACTCCGGTGGTTAGGGCAGTAATCTGTGCTTTCCCAAGGTGTCCAGGTGGTTTCAATCCAAGCTAAAGTCTGGGAACCACTTTTCTAACTAACCTAAACTGTTTGTCTCTTATGACAATGACCCAAGTAGCACCACTCAGTAGCACCTGACCCTAATTATCAATAGTGTATTTGAAAGAACCAACTATCACTGTAAATTCTGTATTTATCACCTATAAAGCGATGGCAGTTAACACTACAAAGCACTCCTAATTTCATACCTTGAAATGGAAAAGACCACAGTAAAAGCATTTGTGTAAGATATGTTCCCCCCCCAAATTTAAGATTAATTTTAATTCCACCAGTAAAACCAAAAATCTTCTCTGTGCAAATATTGAAATATTACTCATAATGATAAACCCCCATCTCTCTCCAATTCCTTTCCTCTCATGTCTTGTCAATCCAGACTTTTTTCTATGCATTTAACACAATCTTATAAAAAATAACAGAACTGCTTTGTGGATATCTTTTTTTTTTTTTAAACATCATCTTATATTATCCTAAACTTGCTTTTTTCATTTGATCATGCAAAAGTTCTGTACACAATTCCACGTTGGAGGGCTGTGGCGGGGGCAACCACCACACCACCAAGCAATCCTCCAACGCCAGTTGGGTGCCCTACAATTCAACTCAACTCTGACACAATCTACCTGGAGAGAGCATCAGACCCCCAACTTGAGGGCTCAGTCCTAAGGAGGGCTCAGTCCCTTAGGATTGACCCTCAACCCCTTGCAGATGCCAATCACAACCTTGCTTTCAACCAACCAGCTAGAGACTGGAGGTTCCAACAACCCCCTCCTCCTTGGGTTCAACTGGTCTGCTAGAGCGCTTCACAGAACTCGGAGGAACATTTTATTTACCAGAGTACCAGTTTCTTATGGAAGGATATATGGCTCAGGAATAGCCAGACAGAAGAAAGACAGCGCCTCTGTGTTCACTGACCGGAAGCTCTCCAAACCCTACCCTTCTGGAGGGATTTTTATGGAGGCTTCATCATATAGGCATGACTGAAGAAATCATTGGCCACTGGTGATAGATTCAATGTCCAGCCCTTCTCTCCACCCCAAAGGTCGGGAAATGGGACTGGAAGTTCAAAAGCTCTAGTAATGGGTTGGTTCTCAGTCAGCTCTCTGGGCAACTAGCCCTGGTCCTCAGGTGAGTTCCAAAATTCACCTCATTAACATAACAAGAGACAATGGTTTTAAGAGCTGTAACAAAGTCAGTCATTAAGTTCTGTGTCTCAGTTGTGTCAACTGCAAAATGTTACTAAGAACAGCATATAGAGAAAATATTGAGGGTTGATGGGAGGTATGTGGGGGATGGGCTACATGGGTGAAGGGTATTAAGGAGGTACTTGTGACGACCACTGGGTATTATAAGTGTGATGAATCACTAAGTTCTATACCCGAAGAAAATACTACACTGTATGTTAACTGGAATTTAAATAAAAACTTAAAAAAAGAAAATTAAAAAATAGAAGGCACTGAGGTTTTTATTGGCCTCAAGTTTCCGAGCCAACAACAACAACAACAACAACAAAAAGAGCTCTTGCTTGAAACAGGGGTGAAGACTAAATATATATTTCTCATTATAAATCACGGTATTACACCATGTGTCTTAGAGATCTTTCCAAGCCAGTATAGTACTTCAAGATCTTTTTGAGCTTACCAGAATTTACTCACATTATGTACACATTCTCCTACTGTTGGTCATTTGGATTATTTCCAGTTTTTCACTTGTACAAAAAAAAAAAAAAAATGCTGCCATGAACATCCGTATACATGTGCTGTTGGGTTTCTGAAGTTCACTGTCAACCACAACTGAACTGTGACAGTAATCAAGAAAATTTTCAAGCCTACCTAGAATAAACTGCATTTTTAAGAGATTTTATGAGCCACCAGGATCTCAGTTAAAAAGAAGAAATTTTCTGAGCCAATCATTTTGGCACCACAGCAGCTCTAAGTTGCTGAGGCAAATGTTCCATCCAGCTCCAAGAAGGGATGAAATGCCTGGAAACTTACCACTGGGCGCACTGTCCTCTCTGAGGGCAGCGGCGACACCTACTGATTTCTCAGGGCAGGCCCCTTTACAGGTGTGAGTGAGCTCCCTGAACCCTCACCAGTCACCTTGGGAGGTAGGCAGTGCGATTCTTATTAAATGATTCAATTAAAATTATTAAAACAATCCATTTTGGAGCACCTGGGTGGCTCCGTTGGTTAAGTGTCTGCCTTTGGCTAGGGTCATGATCCTGGAGTCTCTAGATGGAATCAGCCAGGAGTCTGCTTCTCTCGCTGCCCCTCCCCGCCTCATTCTCTTTCAAATAAATAAATAAATAAATAAACAAATAATCCATTTTACAAGGACAAACCTCAAGGTAGAGAGCTGAAGTACTCAGCTAGGAAGGGGTGAGGGTGGGACCTGAAACCAGCTGTCTGCCTCCAGGCTGGGCTCCTTCCTGTCACAGAGACTGATGACGGAGCAAAACCTTTTTCCAGAGGATAGTCACCAAGAAGTAAAAAGGCAACTACAAATGAAATGTTGCTATGCTTATGTTGTTGGCGAATGATTTTTTTTTCCTTTTTTTATTGGGGCTGGACAGCAAAGGCAGTAAAATAATACCATATGGGCCCCTCCTTCACCAAGTCATCCATCAAATCAGTCTAGGATGAGACAGGAATATACAAAAAAGTCTAAAGGACAACCATTTTACACAGAGTGAGAAACAGTGCTGATCTCAAGTTCAACAGTCAGAGTGCTGAGCGATTCTCTGAGAAGAAAATGAGCTACTGAGTCTGTCACTTTGCTGTTAAATGTAAGAGATACACTGCACAACAACTTCCCAGTGTTGTTTTTTAAAAATACATAATGCTATTTGCTAAATTACCCTTGACCCATAAAGAAGCCAAAGGTGACATTTTGAAGAATGAAATGAGCCTATCTTTGGTTGTATTACCGTATTTCCCATTGGTTTCCTTTTAGTCAACTTCATCCTCAGAGTGCGTTTAAATAAAAATTTTTTAAACACTTTTCTCATTTATTTGACAGAGAGAGACACAGCAGGAGAGGAAACACAAGCAGGGGGAGTGGGAGAGGGAGAAGCAGGCTTCCCACTGAGCAGAGAGCCTGATACAGGGCTTGATCGCAGGACCCTGGGATCACCACCTAAGCTGCAGGCAGACACTTAATGACTAAGTCACTCAGGCGCCCCTAAATAAATATTTTTAAAGTTCCATTTAGGAGAAATTGAAAAAGATTTCCTTAGAAATCTTAAGACATTTATATACTCAAAGGAGAGAACACAGTATAAAGAATCAAAGTTGCCCTCTTTCCACGACTGTATGTATATCATGTCTGCTTTTGTTTTACACAGAAACTATCTTATTTAAACATAAGTGCAACTACTTTCTGTAATAGGTCATGAGGAACAGCAAATAACACTCTGGCTCAGGTCAAGTGGCATTTGGGACAGCTGAGAATAGGAAAAACAATGTAAAGGGTAAAAGAGATGTAGGAAGTGGATAAAAGTGAATGGCTGGGAAAAAGAAAGTGAGAAACAAGACACAAGACACTGCTGGGAAGGGAAGAAACCAGCCCAGCTCACCTTCCGCAGGAAGGCTGGACCAGGGCAGTGCCTGGAAAAACCCACACTGAAGGATCTTGCTTCTTCTTTAATAGAGAAATGGAGAGAACCGAGGTTGGCTTGGACAGAGCTGAGAGGCAGGGCTAAGCAGGAAAGCACTGAAGGGAAGGACCTGGACAAAAACTTTAGGCCCCACGTGAACCTTTCAGTAAGGAGTCTCTCAAAGCAGTCAGATGGGGCTCTGTAATGAAATGTGCACCTGGAATTTACAGGTGTCGAAAATCCTATGGCTGGTGCTTGGAAGTCACTGCATCCTATCAGCTGGCTGAAGGAGACACGGCTAATCAAGAATGATTTAGAAGAACAAGGGGGCAGAACTGTGATTCTCCTAGAGCTGTTTTTAGATAGGAGGCCTTATCTTTGGATAAGGACCCAGCAGGTAAGGTAAACAGAGTTTCTTCCATCTGGAGTACCTGGGGTATTTCTCCCTGTGGCAATCCCTGTTAACTTCCTAGATTTACCAGGCACTCCCCAGAAGCAATCTGAAAAGCTACTACTAAGCCCGGGGGAACTTAGGAGATGTGCAAGTGAAGGGAATGAAAATGGTCAGCCGGTCAGCAAGAAATTAGAACCTACATGGCAGAGAAAGGGTTGGAAGAACGAAGAATAAACTTCAATCCAGTTCCTCACTTTTAAGCTTGAACATATCACTTAGATGGTGAGCACATTTAAGCACAATTACAAGTTCTGGAGTAGGGGCGCCTGGGTGGCTCAGATGGTTAAGCATCTGCCTGTCTTAAGTCATGATCTTGGGGTCCTGGGATCGAGCCCAGCTGCAGGCTCCACTCTGAGCACGGAATCTGTTTGTTCCTCTCCCTCTGCCCCTCCCCCTGCTCATGCACCTGCTCTCTCTCAAATAAATAAAAAATTTTTTAAAAGTTCAGGAATAAAGTGCAATTAAGGAGAATCTCAAGGATACTCACTTCTTTAGAAAATCTCGAAAGTCAGCTGGTAAGTCATGGGGGATGGTCACGGGGTACTCTCCACATTCTTGTCCTTGGCTGAGGAAGAGCAGCAGAAGACCAAGACACCAAACATCCCCTTTCTTGCCCGTTTTATAAGGTAAGGCACTGTCACTAAAACTAACTCGGCTTTGTTCAAACACGTCCTCCTTGCAAATGTCTGCTAGGCGCTTAGAAATGCTGTAGTCCATAACCTTGACACTGCCGTCTGCGTCCACCAGCACATTTGATGCACGCAGATCCTTGTGCACAACGTCATTGCTGTGCAAATACTCGAGGCCCGACAAGAGCTGAGCTGCGTACCTGCGGAGCTGATGCACGGGGATGGGGCCGGAGTGGCTCAGGTGTGCCGCGAGGGAGACCCCATTCATGTGCTCCGATAAAATGTCCACTACGATGGAGTCATCTTGCTCTTTGAGATTCATTGCAAAGTAGCGTACGACATTTGGATGGCTCAGTTTTACCAGTGAGCTGAATTCCGTCTCTGCCCCTTGAATCTGATGAGGAAAAACATCACCAAATAACACTGCATTGATCAGCATTAACTGGTATTTCATTTCAAAAGTAAAATATTTAAGGGCATCTGGCTAGCTCAGTTGGAACAGGGTCCTGGGATCAAGCTCCGCATCGGGTTCCCTGCTCAGTGGGGAGCCTGCTTCTCCCTCTCCCACTCCCCCTGCTTGTATTCCCTCTCTTGCTGTCTCTGTCAAAAAAATAAAATCTTTAAAAAAAAAAAAAAAAGTAAAATACTTAATAGAAAATGTACTTTCAAAGGAGAAGGAATATGTTCTGAACTGTATCCCCCCCCTAAATTATAAGGCCAACCTAATGGTTCATAAAGATGAAAGCAATTTAATTATTTCTCTACTACTGTGATCTCAAAATCTAGTGTACAAATACTATAAAATTGATGAACAGCTTTTTTTTTTTTTTAAGATTTTACATATTTATTTGACAGAGAAAGAAAGAGTGCGAGAGAACATAAGCAGGGGGAGCTACAGAGGAAGAGGGAGAAGAGGCTCCCCACTGATCAGGGAGCCTGATGCCAGGCTCCTTCCCAAGATCCTAGGATCGTGAGCTAAACGAAGGCAGATGCTTAGCCAACTCAGCCACCTGGACACCCCAAAATTGATCACTTTTCTCTGTTTTTTTAAGTAGGCTCCATGCCCAGCATGAAGGCTAATATGGGGCTTGAACCCGAGACCCTGACATCAAGACCTGAGATTTAAGTGTCAGACGCTTAATCCCCAGAGTCACCAGGGGCCTGTGTCAACAGCTTTTAAAAGCAATTTCTCTTGCTGTAAGGCCAGCAAAAAACAAAAACAAAACAACACCAAACCAAAACAAGAAAAACAAAAACCAATTTTTAAAAAATCCTTTCCTGGCTCAGTTGCCACAGCGTGAAGCTCTTGATTTCAGGGTTGTGTGGGTTTAAGCCCCATGTTGGGTATACAGATTACTTAAAAACAATAAAAAAGATCTTAAGAGGGGCTCCTGGGTGGCTCAGTGGGTTAAAGCCTCTGCCTTCAGCTCAGGTCATGATCCCAGGGTCCTGGGATCGAGCCCCGCATCAGGCTCTCTGCTCAGCAGGAAGCCTGCTTCTCTCCCTCTGCCTGCTTCTCTCCCTCTGCCTGCCTCTCTGTCTGCTTGTGATCTGTCAAATAAATAAATAATATCTTTAAAAAATAAAAATTTAAAAAAAGATCTTAAGAAAAGCCTTTCCTGCTTACAAAGCATCAGCATCAATCTTTTTAGTTAAGTACTAACACAAATGGAAAAAAACCCCACAAATGACCTATATAGTCACTACCCAAAGACAACCATTATTATTTCAGTGTATTTACTTCCAGTTTTTCTATCATATATACACATTTCTAAACACAGTGCTTTCCTACTGTTTGTAACCTCTTTATGATGTCACTGTGCGATATGCAATGTTCAGTGTTCTTCTTAAACTCAGCATTATAAATTAACGTTAAAACTGTCCAGTCCTGGGGCACCTGGGTGGCTCAGTGGGTTAAAGCCTCTGCCTTTGGCTTGGGTCATGATACCAGGGTCCTAGGATCGAGCCCCGCATTAAGATCTGCTCAGCAGGGGGGCACCTGGGTGGCTCAGTGCGTTAAAGCCTCTGCCTTCGGCTCAGGTCATGATCCCAGGGTCCTGGGATCAAGCCCCTCATCGGGCTCCCTGCAGGGAGCCTGTTTCCCCCTCTCTCTCTGTCTGCCTCTCTGCCTACTTGTAATCTCCGTCTGTCAAATAAATAAAATCTTTAAAAAAAAAAAAAAAAAGATCTGCTCAGCAGGGAGCCTGCTTTCCTATCTCTGCCTGCCTCTCCACCTACTTGTGATCTGTCAAATAAATAAAAATCTTAAAAAAAACAAAACAAACAAACAAAAAAACAAAAAAACTCTCCAGTCCCCTAAAATTTGGTTCTGATACAAAGATTCCAAAAGATTGGGATGCCTGGGTGGCTCAGTTGGTTAAGCGGCTGCCTTCGGCTCAGGTCATGATCCCAGCGTCCTGGGATGGAGTCCCACATTGGGCTCCTTGCTCGGCAGGGAGCCTGCTTCTCCCTCTGCCTCTGCCTGCCACTCTGTCTGCCTGTGCTCGGTCTCTCTCTCTGACAAATAGATAAATTTTAAAAAAAAATTAAAAAAAAAAAGATTCCAAAAGATTACAGAAAACATGAGAATGAAGTATATCCAGCCCCAGCTGGGGACAGCTATTCATGTCATAAGGGAGGCAGAGAAAGGTGGTGCACACAACAAAGTCTGACCATGTTTTGTGAGTGTTATGAAAGGAGCAGCAAGGGGCTGAGAAAACTCTGGAAAGGAGACAGGCCCCCCACCATCCCTCCGGTTAAACAGATCTCCTACCATTCTGGATCATCTTTGCTAGCCAATCAAATGCACAGCTCTTTTGTCCTGTCATCTTGTCAAGTTCAAGGTGGGGGCTCTGCTCAGGGGCCACTTTGGATGCCCACCTGCTTTTTGCACTTATCGATCTTCTCCTTTTCTTGACTGGTGAGGAACGGACCCATTTTCTTCTGCCACTGAAGGACCCACTCGTGCAACAAGACAAAGCTGCCAGTGGCCGTTTCCAAAGCATTGTAAACTAACTTTCCAAGGGGCTCATCACTGCCTGCACATTTAAAGAAAATGTGATGAAATCTCACTGGTCTATTTTCTGTGGGGGTAAAGAAAGAGGGTCTGTACCTTCATGCATTCATTCAACAGTGGATACCATATGCTACCTATAAAAAATACAACTGGATGTAATACATGCTCTTTTGTAACCAAATTTTTTAGTATTTAACAACATATTCTGAACCCTTAAGTATTAATTTTTAGAAAGGGACAATAATCAACCATGAGGTTTTAGTCTCAGATCGGTGTTTTCCTCTACTAGCCATTATTCACGATGTTCCTTCCATAACTGGCTCACTTCTGATGATGCTGCCCACCCTCGCTGAGCTAAATACCAACCACTGTGATGAAAGGAATCTAGAAATGGGAGCACTCCATCAAGATCTTTCCATCCACGTAGATGAGTATTAAAAACAACTTTTAATAAATAATCTGGAAATCTGAATATATCAATGATCTTCTGACTCCGAAATTTCAGTATGTTCAGCAAATACAAACTGGCCAATGGTTCCGGGGGAAGGAACCAGAAATGACCGCTTCAGTTTGAAGCTAAAAAGACCGACACATTTATTCAGTGATGGGCATATGGTTTCCACTTGTACCTGGGAGAGCAAAATTTCTTTAACACCAATTTTCATTAAAGACTAGGATAGAAATGACCAAAAATTTAGAAATGGAGAAAAGTATCACCCGCGATATCATTCTTTTATTTCTCTTCCAGATCCCTCTACTTTTATTCTAATTTACCAACTCATAGCATATATAACAGCGTTTCTCACCCTTGATGCTAGGGACAATTTAGACTAAAATGTTTTGTTGAAAAGGGCTGTCTTGTCCACTGTAGGATATCTGGCAGCATCTCTGGTCTCTACCCACTAGGTGCCAGCAGGACCCCTACCCTGGTCTTAACCACTGAAAATATGTCCGGACATCCACAAACATCCCCCAGGGGACAAAACCGCCCCCAACTGAGAACCACTGTTATACAGTATTTGGTCTTTTTCTTAGTATATAAATAATTGTTTTCCATGTTGCTACACTGTCTTCATAACAAAAAAATGTTCTAAAAAAATAATATTTTTTCCATTTAAAAACGAAACATAACCCGTATTTATAAGACAGAGTTGGAATACAAAAGACGTTGGGGGAATGTGGCTGAACCAGCTCACCTAGACTTTTTAACTGAACAGCAGTTTTTAGCCTCATAGAAATGCTGGCAATGTAAGAAATTTTAATGCAAATGATCTCTTACATTAGTTATAAATAATTCCTGACATTCTTAGCCTAAGGGGAAAAACCCTTAATATGTGAAAATTTGTCAACCCAATTCCACCTGTGGAAGGTGGGGGGGGGGGGTCTACGCAGTACACACGTGGAGACGCCTGATTTTTATGTTTATGGGATGGAATGTGATTAGGCTTTACAGAAAGCCTAATTAAATGTGTGCATTTCACAGTACAGGGTCTTGCAATATCTTTCTCCTTAATTGGAACCCAGTGGGGGTCTCCTAATTGCTGACTGCAAGGTTTTTTGGTATTGTCATTTTGTTATCACCAACCTCCTCTTGTCACTTTTTCGTGATGGGGTAATAAAAGGGACAAAAGAACACACTGTGAGGAGACTGAAGGAAGTATGTTCCCAGGAGATTTCTGATTGAGACTCTATTATGTGCTAATGATCATTTGCACCAGTGGTCTACGTGCTTCACCCATCAGCTTTCTCTGCTTCTATGGCAGCTCTGAGTTGAAAAACAAATGTTAATGAGTTCATCTTTTACAAAAACATTTCGTAGGAGTACATATTTTAAAAATTCAGACCTGTTGCGAGAAAGCAAAATAAGTAATTTACTTGATGGTTTTATTAAAAAATGTTCCAACTGCCAATGTGTCCCCTAATGAGCGCACTAACTTAGGTAAATCGATCTAATGCGTACCAGTGGGAATAAGAGACCAAGTGAAGGTAATAAGCAGCTGGATTAATTTGCCTTCCTGGTTTCCCCATATTATTGAAACCACTGAGTTTTAGGTTGCCAATTTGGGAGTCTGAAATGTCTCTGAGTCAAGGACAGTCTCAGGTTCAAGGTTCTGAGGCTGTTTAAATGGCTGCTTTGTCTGCATACGGCACACTCTGCACACACAGTCCTGTACCATTCGGGCTGCTTTCCATCAGCCAAGGTTAACTGTCCGGTTCATGGACTATTCAAATATTCGGTTTCCCTCTTATCTGCTGCCTGCTCCCTGGCAACGCCCCTGCTAATCTGTATCTCCTTAAAAGAGATGGGAAAAAGACACCAAAAGAAAGTAAATTCAATTTAGATAATTTGGCTGTTAGCTTTGGTAAGAATAGTCACGGGGCTGAAAATTAAATTGTCCAATTCACTACATGCAAGTGATCCCTTCACCAACTAGCAGCTGTATCTGTGTGGCTGATAAAAGACGTACATTTACATGTAAAAAGAGGCAGATACTGAAAACCTGATTTTGACATAAACAATCCAAATCACAAAACCAGCTTTACTCCAAATAGCCATCAGGAGACAAAATTGCTGAGTAAGACATACAGAAAACAAAGTGCTTTTCCTGGTTGGGAATGCCAAGCAGGAAATGCTCTTCAGATGAATATCAACATAAGAAAATTAGACTTGGTCATTCGAGATTACAGGCATTAGAACTCATTTCATTACACACATTCTATCAGCAATGTCAACCATTTTGGTTTCCAAAAGCTTGACTAATGAGAATAAGGACAAATGTTAAATTATCTTTATGCTAACAGTATTTCCAAGGGCTTAGGTTTTTATTTCCCTCTCACAGAAGGGGAAACCTGAGCACTTTCTCATTCTAGTCCTTAGGCAACGGGAACCAGAATGACTCATGAACTTAATAGTTCATTCTCAATGCATCAGACAATGCAGTGTCCGTTCTACCGTACTCCTTCATGATTTAATTTTTGTTGTTAGAATAGCTTAAATCAATTTAGCTAGTTTACTCACCAATGCATTTCCCTTTATAAACCATGAGCTGATCAGGACTACCCATGGAGAAATACAGGACTTCGCAAGACCCGGGAGAATCTTCACTACTACATACAGAATACTGACGTTCTCGCCTTAAAAACAAATTTGGACAAGATTTTTTTTTTTTTTTAAACTTAACACAGGAAATTCTTGCCTCTCCATTTTCTCCTGTTTACCAGCCCATTCACCATCTCCACTAGGAATTGAGTCGAAGCGCTAATGGGATCATTAGCACTCTACTTTGTTGAGGTCTTCTCCATATGAACTCTACAAACCCCCTAATTCTATATTGGTGCTGTCCAAAAGGGGAGCCACTAACCACATGTGGCTATTTAGATTTAATTAAAATGAAATGAAAAGTTCAGGAACGCCTGGGTGGCTCAGAGCATCTTGTCTGCCTTTGGCTCAGACCATGCATGATCCCAGGGTCCTAGGTTCAAGTCCCACATCGGGCTCCTTGCTTGGTGGGGAGCCTGCTTCTCCCTCTGCCTGCTGTTCCCCTTGCTTGTGCGTTCTTGCTCTTTCTCTCTCTGACAAATAAATAAATAAATACTTTAAAAAAATAAAAGAAATTAAAAGTTCCGTTCTTCAACTGCAGTAGCCAAAATTTTAGTACTCAACAGCCACAAGCGACTAGAGACCACCCTATTGGACAGCACTGATAAGGACCATTTCCATCGTCATAGTTCTACAGCAGTGATTTAGCTCAGTCCCACAGCGATTCCATATCTCTGAGTTCCCATGCACCTGCACATGTGAAGAAAGCTGCAAATGGGGGTTTGGAACCTTACAAATTCCTCGTCTCCAGCTAGGCCCCCAACCATTGCCTCCTCTCATTCGCTGTCTTGTCTTTGGTACTTATGCTCTGCCATTCGCCTTTATGACTTCTCCATAATACTCAAAGCCCACCCTGTTTTCCCCTCTTCCCCATTTTCTGCTTTTTTGTGTGAGAAGCAGTAGCTGGGAAGCTACATGATAATGCAAAAAATACTGAGGGGATTATGAATGTAAGAGAATAAATTGGCAGAGGATGCAGGGAAGAGGCAAAGGAGAGAGCTCCTGGTGTCAGGACTGGATACCTCTAAGAAATGTTTTGATGAGGCACAGGGAGAGATCTCTAGAAAGCAGACTCCTCACTCTAAGCCTGATCCTGCCTTCTACTTTCCCTGAGAACATGGAGCGGTGGGCACTGAAGCCCACACTTTTTTTGTTTTGTTTTATTTTATTTATATACTTGAGAGAGAGTGAGAGAGAAAGCACGAGATGGGGGAGGGTCAGAGGGAGAACCAGACTCCCTGTTGAGCAGGGGCCCCGATCCAGGACTCTGGGATCATGACCTGAGCTGAAGGCAGTCACTTAACCAACGGAGCCACCCAGGTGCCCAAGTCCACACTTTCTATCGTTTCCCCTTTAACATTTCTTGGCATCTGCACCATTCTTTCTTTTTCCCAGACTCTGAAGGAGGACCACGATCCTGTCCTCATTTCCATTCCCTGCAGCCTCCTTGAGATGTTGGTCCCATCAGCTAGGCTCTGCCTCCTGCATGTTCAGTCTAACCCTCCATCTAGGCTCCAGGCCCTCAGATTATAGCTTTCTCCCACTCCCTTTCCTCAATCTTGTGCTCAAATCGCTTTTATTTTCCATTTTCAAACTTCTTTACTTGCTGTCTCTACTTCTGTGCCTTCTCTTGACTCCTCATTCTGCTGCAATATCAATAAAATCACCACCACCCTCCTACCCACTCTCAATCTGGTTCCCCCCCGGCTTCTTTTATTTTGGTTGGCGGCTCAGTCATCCATTCTGTCTATGGTCAGAAACAGGTGCACCTCCCTGAGCAACCAGATCTCCGTGTAGTTGATCCCCAAGCACCACCCGCTCCTCTCCAATTCCCTTGCCCTCTTTGGGTCATCACCGACTTTCTCCTGGACACAAGCAATACTCCATTATTAACTACTCTCTCCACCTCCAGCCCTGTGTGTCTTCCCCTACCCCAAGCCCCTCCCACACTCTTGACAAGACCTATTATGATTTGAGTTTCTCATATCATACATGTGTCTACGTATCTGAAACACCAGGGAGGGGAACCTGGGTGGCTCAGTCGGTAGGCGTCTGCCTTCAGCTCAGGTCATGATCCCAGGGTCCTAGGATCAAGTCCCTGCTCAGCAGGAAGCCTGCTTCTCCCTCTCCCACTCCCCCTGTATTCCCTCTCTTGCTGTCTCTCTGTCAAATAAATAAATGAAATCTTTAAAAAAAAAAAAAAAGAAAGAAAGAAAAAAAGAAACACCAGGAATGACTAATGTACTGTAGTTTTGTTTAAACTTCTACTTCTAAAGTTCTTTGTGAAACCAAGGGGACACTAAAATTTTTGAAGAAAAACATAAAAGCAAAGGTTTAAAAGGATATGGAGGATTAATAACATAAATTATCCAGAAGCACCTCCATAGCCACTCTGCTCTCTCCAAAAGGGTGCTAACAGACATTTCTTAACGGCATTTTAGAAAATCAATCACCATAGGATGACTGTTAAGTACAAACACAATGAGAATTTCAAGAGTTCTGGTATGAAAAGATAAACCATTAAGAGTGAAATAAAAATCAAGAGAATTTTAAAAGTGAAAGTATCAAGAAAACGACCAAAGTGGTACCAATAGAATAAAATGTAATCATTATGTTACAATAGTAGTAATAATTCTGATTAATAATAGTAGTAATCATTCTGAAGGATAAAAAGTTAATCTCATGAAGTTTGAGGAGAAGGAATAAAGAGACAAAATCCAATGTCACTGATGTTTCCTATTTCCACGCAAGAAATGTAGATATATTGGATGCTCATATCATCTATTTTGGACTCCTCCAGAATGGGAGTTTAGAACAAGCTTTAGGAACCTAATTCATTCATGAGTAAAACAGCTTCTGAGCTCCATCAGAAATAGCCATCCCAGGGGCACCTGGGTGGCTCAGTTGGTTAAGCCATTGCCTTCAGCCCAGAGTCCTGGGATCGAGTCCTGTCAGCAGGGAGCCTGCTTCTCCCTCTCCCTCTGCCTCTCCCCCTGCTTGTGCTCTCTGTCAAATAAATAAATAAAATCTTTTAAAAAAGGAAAAAATAAAGATTCCCTCACTCTCCTCCCTCTATCCCTCCCCAACTCCCTCTCTCTCTCTCTCTTTTTTCTTTAATATTTTATTTGACAGAGAGAGACACAACGAGAGAGGCAACACAAGCAGGGAGAGTAGGAGTGGGAGAAACAGGCTTCCTACTGAGCAGGGAGCCTGATGTGGAGCTCGATCCCAGGATGCTGGGATTGTGACCTGAGCTGGAGGCAGAGGCTCAACGACTGAGCCACCCAGGTGCACCCCCCCCCCCCACTCCCTCTCTTAGAAAGAAAAGAAAGAAAAAAAAATAGCCATCCCAATGTAAACAAATGGAATTTAGCAGAAGTAACACTGGTCTCATTGTCAAGGGTCTAGTCTAGATTATGGAATGTTCAAAGGGTTGTGGTAGCATTAGGAACATCACCCATGCTTTCAGTTTTTCCAAGTAGCTGTGGCAGTATGCAAATATAAAGGGTATTTTAAACAAAACTGCCAAATATTATTTTTTAAATTTTATTTATTTACTTGAGAGAGAGAGAGAATGCAAGCAGAGGAGGAGCAGAGAGAGAGGGAAAGGGAGATAGTCTCCAGCAGACTCCTTGCTGAGTGCACAGCCCGATGCGGGACTCAATCCCAGGACCCTGAGATCATGACCTGCACGCAAACCAAGAGTCAGACACTTACCCAACTGCGCCACCCAGGTGCCCCAAAAAGGTGGTTGTTTTAAAAAGCCAAGTAGCAAGAAGAGAGGTGGCAATCTGTTAAAGAGGGACTTCAGAATTGGGCTCCCATCCAAAACACAGCTCTGCCAACATGACCAATGGTATAAATGACTGGGATGAGCTAGACAACAGGTAATCTCACCTGAGACATATGGGAACTAGGATGGCCTCACCTTCCTGCCTAATTCACCAAGATGCCACAGAAAACTCTAGCTCTTCATCCCTTAGTCTGAAACTCACAGCAGCTTTGTGGACAAAAAAGTTAGTAAGAATTCCCGATACTGTTTAAGTTGAGGTGAACTAGTTTAATGCCTCCATGGAGCCAAGTAGAGGAACAGTGATCAGGGGAGGATCACAGGTTTGGAAAGATGCAGCAAGGATCTCCTCCCTTCCTAACCGACATCCTTTATATAGTTCAATGGTTTCCTAGCTTTTGGGGCAAAGTAGAAGGAATCCCATGTCTTATACACTTCATAATCTGTTCTCTGCAAGGATGAATAGCCAGCAGTTACCATACCTGGTTTTAGGATCAGGAAAACAAGTTAGGAGATGAGATGATGTGTGATGGTGGAGACAGGTGAGGTCTCCTACACTCTGGCCTATACCTTAGTAACCTGCAAAGAAGGTGGCTCTGAAGCTGTGGGAAATAATTCTCTTCCATAAACTACTTAAAGAGACTTTCTTTTTTCTTGGCTTCTCCTAAGAAGTCTGAAGTACCCATTTATGAGGTAGAATATCCCTGGGAAGAAGGCAGGGTTTGGGGAGGACTGTGCCTGTCCCTCACAAAAGGCAATCTGACACCAAACTGTATACTTGAACATGTTTAGTTTTATGTTATTTGATTTTTTTTTGTTTTAACTCAATCTTTCAAGGGGGGGAAAAAGACAACTTAAAGAACACAGAAAATGAAGTTCTTCCACAAAAGCACTGACTAACCCTTGGGGCGCTAGCTTGGCTCAGTCAGCAGAGTATGCGACTCTCCATCTCAGGGTTGTGAGTTCAAGCCCCACATTGGGTATAGAGATTGCTTAAAAATAAAATCTTTAAAAAAAAAAAAAAAAAAAGGCCAGGCCCTTGAGTATCAAGCCTTTACGTTTGTTTTTTTAAAACATTTTATTTATTTATTTGACAGAGAGAGACAGCGAAGACAGGAACATAAGCAGGGGGAGTGGGAGAGGCAGAAGCAGGCTTCCCACTGAGCAGGGAGCCCAAAGTGGAGCCAGATCCCAGGACCCTGGGATCATGACCTGAGCTGAAGGCAGATGCTTAATGGCTGAGCCACCCAGGTGCCCCTGAAGCCTTTAAGTTTTTTGTTTTGGGGGCTTTTGTTTTTTTAGCCTTTAAGTTCTTTCTACTAGAATAGTGAGTGGTTTTCTGTTCTGTCCTTTGTTTTGAACAACAGAAACCTTTTGTTACTGGTTTTTTTTTATATAACCCACAGAAAAAGAAAAGCAGAGTTGCCCTGGTTAAAGAGGCTGGAGACTCTCAAAGTGCCAAAAACACAGTATCTGCCCTCCTTCCAATCTTCCATCCCTGCATCAGATGTTTAGTGAGCACCTACTGTGTGCCTGCCAGGGTCCGTTCTAGGAAAACACAGATGAGGCCCTTGCTCTTGTGAACTTAGGCTCTTATGAAAGGAGAAAGACACACAAAAAGCTACCAAACGGGGATGTTCAGCTAGTGCTAAGTGCCATGGAGAAAAACAGGACCACAAAACAAGTGCCTAACCAGGGACGTGGGGTCTTTTGAGGTCACATTTGTGGGGAGAACTGAAGGATAAAAAGGAGCCAGCCCCACGCAGTACAGTGGGCCAGTGTCCCAGGCTCAAAGGATGAGATATGAACATGGCTGCAGTGCGGAGGGAGAGGACTAAGAGCAGGATGGAGCAAGATATGAAAACCACTCCTCCACCACTGCTCCCGTGCTATCCACTCTCTGCTTATAGCCAGGAAGAACTTCCCACACTATGACTCCGATGAGATCTTATTCCTACATAAAACCCCCCAAAGCTTCTCATTACACCTGAACTCCTGACCTGGCCAACAAAGCTCTCTGGGACCTGCCCCAGCTTACCCCATGCGCCCTACTTCTATCCACACTGTTCTGCTATTTGACGAGCTCTGTGCACAACAAGCCCATGCCAGCCTCCAGTCTTCCACACTGGCCGCCCTCCAGCTCTGGCTGCCTCCTTCTCATCATCCAGCTCTGGTACCCCCCAACCTAAAACCATTCTCCTGTAGTCACTCAAGATCCAATCATGTACTCTTTCCTCCCAACTCCCAATCTAAAGTAGCTATCCACCTTTTCTTCAACATGGACTATTCTAATTCTCTGCAGAGCACTAGTCACTTTCTGACATTTTCTTTGTTGCTTCTGGACAGTTTCCTCCAACCGGAATAGAAGCTCCATGAAGCCTGAGTCCTTCTTGATCTTGTTTACTGAATGTCCAGGATTCGCAACAGTGCCTGACATTCAGTAGGCGCTCATTATCTATTCAATGAATGGACAAACATGGTTCTAGATGTTATTGCCTCTAGTCATAGCCAATTCAAGTACTGCCCTCCTGACAGTATTGATGACAAGGTCATCTCTACCATCTCTACTAAATGTATCCACTAACTGAAAGAATAAAATGGAACGCTTTGCTTATTTCCTTTGGCTTTCCAACCACAAGAGACCAATGAATAGCAAAGAAGAAGGAGAATCAAGAGTACATCATGAAGTACTTTGGTTCATCTAGGGCTTTCTATTTTGTAACCCAAAAAGCAACTCAACTGAACTTTAAAGAAAGGATTCCTCCTTCCCTATTCAGTAGGCAACACAGTGACTGAGTTCTAGGCAGGTATGTGCAACAATTTTGGCAAATCATAGATGAAAACAATCTCTCAAAAAAAAAAAAAAACAACCTAAAAAAATAATTTAAAAAAAACCAATGTCTTTTCATGTTCCTTCTTGGATGCTCATGGAATACGCTTCTATCTAAGACATACAAATGTCACTCCAAAGCATTATATAAAAAGTTATTTTACCTATGTCAAGGAGAGAGATTTTCCCATCCTTTCTTGAATAAACGTACTGATGATCTTTGATTTCAAAAGCAAGTCCAATCTCAGACCCAGTAACTGCCACAAAAATGGAAATGTTTAAACCTTAAAAGACTGCTTTCTGTATAGCCAGAAAGACTTCTCCGTAGCACTGATTTATTCCCGTTCCTAACACAATAGGAATTCGTCAAATACTTCCTAGCGAATCACTCTGCCAACTTCCAACTATGTTGCCTACTGGAAGCCCAGTTGCAAACAAAAATACTCTCAACTGGTGTAAGGAGTTACCATCTTAAAATGGAATGGACTCCAGAAACAGTACTCAAGAAAACATTTAGTTTACCTTAACAGCAGGTGGTTAAACAATACCAAAATTACTTCTAAGGTGATTTTTTAAAGTGGATAATTAGGAAAGAAATTATAAAGTAGGTAATTAGGGAAAGAACTGAAATAGTTCTTTCTTATAAATAGACTATAACCCGAAAGTTTACGCAAGTCTTTCGTTGGTACCTAAAATGTTTCTTTTCACTGAAGAAACGGGTTAGTTTTAAGTGCTGCGTAGAGTCTTGCAAGAGATAAACACATAAAGAAGCTGATTTATAGTAATTACACGGTTTTAATCACCCACCCACTCATAAATGGATTCTGCACTAACATTCCTTCCTGCCCACGGGGGTTACAATAAACAGAGAAGCTTCATTCTTCAGTAGAAAAGGTTGTGGAGGAAGATGTAGTATCTTTCATGGGATCTCTGGTAAAAGGAAAGAAACCCAGAATACACCTGTGGCAATGGGGAAGCCCAGTGTCCTCAGCAGTGAGAGAGAGGGGCGCCATGGCAGCAAACTGGGGTTCCCATTCTCATGTAGAGGGTCTTCTATACCTGTGCCCATTTCGGAATATCTGTGGTGGGACCTACTGAGTTACAGACTGAAAACACATACAGTGTGAAAATTTCACTGGATGATGATTCCAATGGAAGAAAATTTAAAAACTCACTTACTGAACAGTTAGATCATTAGAAGTCAGATGGAACTGCACTGGAGGCAAGACTGGAGTGTTATAGGCCATTATAAAGAGGAATGAGCTATAAAACTAGTTTAATTAAAGATACATAGAATGAGCTGGAGGCATCACAGTTCTGGACTTAAAGTTATAGTACATAACTGTAGTAATCAAAATAGTACGGTACTGGCACAAGAACAGACAATAAGTCAAAGGAACAGAAGAGAAAATCCAGAAATAAACCCACAATTACACGGTCAATCTTTGACAAAGTAGGAAAGAACACCTAAAGGGAAAAAGACAGTCTCTTCAACAAACGGTGTTGGGAAAACTGGACAGCTACACACGAAAGAATGAAACTGGACCACTTTCTTACACCATCCACAAAAATAATTTCAAAACGGATTAAAGCCCTAAATGTGATTCCTGAAATCCTAAAAAATCACAGGAAAGCTCATAGCCAGTAAATCTTCTGACATCATCCACAGCAATATTTTTCTAGATATGTCTCCGGAGGCAAGGGAAACAAAAGCAAAAACAAACTACTGGGGGGCACCTGGGGGTGGCTCAGCCGGTTAAGTGTCTGCCTTCGGCTCAGGTCATGATCCCAGGGTCTTTGGGACTACATCAAAAATAAAAACCTGGGGCGCCTGGGTGGCTCAGTGGGTTAAAGCCTCTGCTTTCAGCTCAGGTCATGATCCCAGGGTCCTGGGATCGAGCCCCACATCAGGCTCTCTGCTCCATGGAGAGCCTGCTTCCTCCTCTCTCTCCCTGCCTGCCTCTCTTGCCTACTTGCAATCTCTGTCTGTCAAATAAATAAATAAAATCTTTAAAAAAAAGTAAAAACCTCATGCACAGTGAAGGAAACAATCAACAGAACTAAATAAAAGGCAACTTACTAAATGGGAGAAGAGATTGACAAATGACATACCTAATAAAGAGTTAGTTGTCCAAAATATATAAAGAGCTTCTACAACTCAATACCCCTAAAAGGAATAATCCACTTAAAAAATGGTCACAAGACAAGACATGAATGAACAGCATTTCTCCAAAGACATCCAGATGGCCAACAGACACATGAGAAGATGCTCAACATCACTCATCATCAGGGAAATGCAAATCAAAACCACAATGAGATATCACTTCACACCTGTCAGAATGGCTGAAATCAACACAGGAAACAAGTGTTGCCAAGGATGTGGCGTAGGGAACCCTCATGCACTGCTGATGGGAATACAAACTGGTACAACCACTCTGGAAAACAGTATGGAGGTTCCCTAAAAAGTTAAAATAGAACAACCTTATAATCTAGCAATCATACTACTGGGTATTTACCCAAAAAATACGAGAACACTAATTCAAAGGAATACATGCACCCCTATGTTTACTGCAGCATTATTTACAAGAGCCAACATATGGAAGCAGCCCAGTGTCCACCAGTTGACGAACGGATAAAGAAAATGTGGTATGTATACACAATGGAAAACTATTCAGCCATAAAAAAAAAGAATGAAATCCTGCCATTTGCAACAACATGGATGGAGCTAGAGAATACAATGCTTAGCGAAATTAGTCAGAAAGATAGAAACCATTTCACTCATATGTGCAATTTATGAAACAAAACAAACAAAAGGAAAAAAAAATAAGAGAATGAATCAAGAAGAGGAATCTTAAGGGCACCCGGGTGGCTCAATCAGTTCGGCATCTGCCTTTGGTTCAGGTCATGATGCTAGAGTCCTGGGAAGGAGCCCTATGTCGGGTTCCCCGCTCAGCAAGGATCCTGTTTCTCCCCCTCCCACTGCTGCTCCCCCTACTTGTGCTCTCTCTCTCTCAGATAAATAAAATCTTGAAAGAAGGGAAGGAAGGAGGGAAGGAAGGAAGGAAAAAGAAAAAGAAAAGGAATCTTAGCTACAGAGAACAAACTGATGGTAACTAGAGGGCAGGTGGGTGGGGGCATGGATAAAATAGGTGATGGGGACTAAGGAGGGCACTGGTGTTGAGCACCAGATGATGTATGGAAATGCTGAATCACTATATTGTACACCTGAAATGAATATAACACTGTATGTTAACTAACTGGAATTAAAATAAAAACTTAAAATTTTTTTTAAAGAGGATACTTGGAATGAGTTAGAACAAATGAAAATTTTGTTTTATATTGCCAATACATTAAGACTTAGAGGCTTTGAAAAAGTTACTAAATCTATTCCCTGAAAATTCCATCACATGTCACTGCAAGCTGTTTTATCTCTTCCATAGCCTTCATCCTTCTAAACAAATCAGAAATCCCAGGGACATACCTTGACCTTCCAGAGGAGTTGGTCCGATGTTTACCATTTCCCACAAAGTCAGGAGAGCCTCCATGTAGAATGGCAGCCGGTCTGTGTCCTCCCGGGTCTTTCCTAGAGTTCTGATCTTGGTTTGATAAATTAGCAATTTCCAAACGCTCCTAGAAGAAAGAAAAGTAAAACCTACTTTAGATACAAGTCATAAGTCAAAGAAAATCATGGTACCTAATCATTAATTCAGTGGAGAGTGTGACTCTTCTTTAAGCTGAATGCTTTCAGGTGTAATAAACTTGAACTTTTGAAAATTTAACGTCCAGACATGTACTGCTTCAAGAACTGAAGACCGGGTCACCATATCAAGAGAATGTGAATTTTATAAATGAAAAATGCTTGGAATCTCACAAGATGCGTGACAAGTCAGGGAGAAGAGCAAGAGGTGGTGAAGAGAGGGAGGAGGCATTGAAAGAGGGAGCAGACGGCTGCCAGGTGGGTGGGATCAGAGTAAGACAGGGCTGGTGGAAGCAGTCCTAGATCACTTACATTTGTGTATGGCTCTGTACTTTCACTGAAGGCAGGACATTTATCTATGGGAGGGAAGGGAGGCATCATCAGTCCCATTTTAAGGGATGAGGAAGATGAGTCCCATTTAGTCCATCTGTCAAGGTCACAGAACTGACAGTCAAAACACCAAAGCTTCAAGGCAGATGCTGCTTACTCAGACATCAGTGCCTCCCACCACCCTGCAGAGGTGCCCTTAGGTTAAATGGCAT
This sequence comes from Mellivora capensis, assembly GCA_004024625.1. NCBI lineage: Eukaryota > Metazoa > Chordata > Mammalia > Carnivora > Mustelidae > Mellivora > Mellivora capensis. Next base: position 29,526 of record PISX010008291.1, on the reverse strand, counting down.
AATTATACCAAAGAGAACAAGTAAGATTTTCTCTGGGTTTCTCCAAACACGAGTAACGGGTGTTTTGACTGAGCCGGACTCAGGAAACATACAGGAAAAGGACTTTATCCTTTGCCATCACTGCTTTCTAAACCTGCCCTGTTGGGTCCTTCTTTCCCATGACTGAATGAAATCTCCAGCAGATCCAGAGGATTCCATTCACTCTTCAGCTGAACAAATAGTTGTATTTTCCAAATATACACTAAGAATTCAGATCTGGGTTAATTATCAAAGCTTCCATCTCTGTTCTCCCTTGACTCATTTGATAAACAACTGTCATTCCATCAGCCTGTGTCATGTACAGATAACATACAACTCTAAATTTTGCTTCCATCTGGGGAATCTGAAATACACAATGAACGGTATTTGGGGGATTTTTTTTTAGTGCTTCATTTCCAGCTTTACTATTGGTAGTAACACAGGAGAGGAAAACATCATTGATGGGAAGAAAAACATTTTACGTTTTGCAAACTATTTTAGTGTGGTACAATTCACAGAGTACCTGCTTAGCCATTTCTTTTCTTTTTCTCTCTTCTTTTATCTCTTCTTTCCTTCTCTGAATCTCATGAAGGATTTCACGTTGCTGAAATAAATCACAGTGCATCAAATGCCAATCTCTGAAACCCAGACAACATATAAATCCTATAATCACAAAAAAACCTTTTGCATTTCTGTGTAAGTTTTGTTTTGTTTTGTTTTTTTGAGACAGAGTGATACAGAGAGAGAGAGAGCATGTGCAGGGGGAGAGGCAGAGGGAGAGGGAGAAGCAGACTGAGCCAGGAGCCTGACGTGGGTCTCCATCCCAGGACATCGGGACCATGGCATCAGCCGAAGGCAGACACTCAACCGTCTGAGCCACCCAAGCACCCAAAGATTGTATTTACCCATTTATTTGAGCGTGAGAGAGAGCGAGCAAGCAGGACAAACACACTCCATGGCAAACACGGAGCCAGACACAGGGCTCCATCTTGGGACCCTGAGATCATGACCTGAGCCAAGATCAAGAGTCGGACACCCAACCCACTGAGCACCCCCAAATACTTCTTCTGCATCTCTAGGATTCAAGCCCTCCCTTCCGAAAGGGCCTGATTATACAGAATCTTACAACAAACTGTAGTTAACACAGCTTCATCAGCTCTTATGCACTACTTGCTCCCGGTTAGTGAGGTCTCTGGACTCTGTGGGAGTCCCTGAGTAGGGAGTCCCTACTCAGCACTCCTCGTGCTTCTGCCTGGAAGAGACTTCCCCTCGCCCCTCCTTCTCCATGTCTCCCTGTCTGTAGAGAACAAGTGCTGGGGTCTGCTCCCCCCACCACAGAGGGTGAGGCCCCCTTGGTGCAGGTGGGCTGAGCGGTCATCAATGCCAGGACCTGGGGTGGCAGTGGCTTAGGCACCATCCCCACATGCCACAGACCCTCAGCTCGATGCTCTAGTTTTCTCAGTATTAAAAGTGGTACTTTGGGGACGCGTGTGTCTCATTCGCTAGGCGTCTACCTTCGGCTCAGGTCATGATCCCAGGGTCCTGGGATCGAGCCCTACATCAGGCTCCTTGATCGGCGGGAAGCCTGCTTCTCCCTCTCCCATGCCCCCTGCTTGTGTTCCCTCTCTTCCTGTCTCTTTCTGTCAAATAAATAAATAAAATCTTTAAAAAATAAATAAAATAAAAGTGGTATTTTGATTTGCATCCATTTGCCTCACGTATCTATTCCTCAAGTGGGACTGAATTTAGGTTGGGAAAAATAGTTAGGGTTTGTTGTTTTTTTTTATGAGTCCCCTAAAATTCTTGTTTGTAGATATTAAAACCATTAAGAGACTCACCAAAAACTGTATCAGCAACAATACAAAATGAAAAATATACCCCCAGTTTATAAGCGAACAATATACCAAAACAAGACTGCTGGCTAAATATTCACTAGCTAATAAAAACGATGAAAATAAGGAACTTTAAACTCTAAATGATATCTAGGCTACAGGATTAACTAGAAGATCAGAAGTAACCCATGAATGGCGGCCACAACGAGACAGGTGTTACCATGAGCAAAATGAACGGGGCGGTGGGGGGAGAAGAGCCAAGAGCAAGAACCTAAGAAAGGCAGAATAACAAAACCTTGGAAGTAACTAAGAAACAGTAACATCTGCAGGAAGAAAACTAGAAAGCCTCACCAAGAGCTAAGAATAAGCAGACCAACATTCCTGGATAGGGAGTCTGAGTATTGCCAAGGTGTCAATTCTTCCTAAGTGAATATGTAAGTCTAGTGCAGAGAGTTTGGTTTGACTTTGAGAGAGCGGTCCGGCAGCTCATCCGTAAGAATAAATGGTGAGTATGGCTGAGGGAAAAAGAAAAGTCTAATGGAAGGTGAAGGGAAGGGGACTTGACTTTCCACATCTTAAAAGAGCATAAAAGATACATTGATTCAGAGTGTGGTAGGGACTCAAGTAAAAAAGATGAACTGAACAAAATGGGTAATTCACAAATGAATATATAGTTAAAATACACCTTACAGGAAGTATTATAAATCAAGTAAGGAAAAATGATTATTTAATGTGTTAGGAAATGTTGGCGGGCGGGGGGGGACACTTTAGATGCTCATTTTAATAAACCACCGCAAAAAAAGTTCTGGGTAAGTTGATTAAAAGACTGAACAGAGGGACACCTGGGTGGCTCAGTTGGTTAAGCAGCTGCCTTCGGTTCAGGTCATGATCCTAGTGTCCTGGGATCGAGTCCCACATCGGGTTCCTTGCTCGCCAGGGAGCCTGCTTCTCCCTCTGCCTCTGCCTGCCACTCTGCCTGCCTGCTCTCTCTATCTCTCTCTGACAAATAAAAAAATAAAATCTTAAAAAAAAAAAAAAAGACTGAACAGAGTATAAACTAAGTTAAAAATCAAGAGGGACGGGGCACCTGGGTGGCTAACTCGCTAAGCCTCTGCCTTCGGCTCAGGTCATGATCCCAGGGTCCTGGGACTGAGCCCTGCAAAGGACTCCTTATTCAGGTGGGAGCCTGCTTCTCCCTCTACTCCCCCTCCTTGTGTTCCCTCTCTCGCTGTGTCTCTCTCTGTTAAACAAAAAAAATTTTTAAAAAAAATTTTTAAAAATCAAGAAGGAAACTTAGGAAAGAAAAAAGAAAGAACCTTGGATATATATTTTATCTTTCATTAAAGGATTTTTAAAATATAATATAGGAGTGCACATCCTTGTGCAAAGAGATTGAAGAAAAAATACAAATGGTTAGGGCACGTAAAAGAGTTCCATCTCTGGCTTTTGCTATTCATTTGGACAGTAGGTACGTATGTCACAGAGGGAAGAAAACAGCCTGTAAAGCTCAGTGAATTCCTGCACAGCTTCACAAGCTCAGAGAGACCACAAGAAGTTTAGTGAAACAAACATTTTTCCTTTCTTTTCTTTAAAGACCTGGACTAGATGGAGGGTTCTAGGAGAAACACTGGTATCTGTGGGGTAGGAAACCACCACCATATTTCTTAGTTACTCTCTGGGCCTCCTCTCACATGACTCTCCAGTGCTCCAAGCACACGCTGAGCAAAACTGAAATACAGATTAGTGTGTGGGCAGAGACAGAGTCAAGACAGAGGCAAGATAGAAGCTTGTCGACTTCTGGGCCTGGCCGCTGGTAGTGACCAGGGTCTCACCTCCTGTTCCACCTTCTGCTTGGCCTCCAACAGCCTCCGCTGCTCCTCCTGAGCCTGCCTTTCCAGCATTTCTTCATGGAAAGACTTGGGAGGGGGCTTGTTATGCTCGCTGAGAAATGACTGCACGTGGTCGGCCAGCTCAAATATCATCACCTAAACATACAGAGGAAAGTCAACCACAACTGGTCAAGTAATGGGAAGACAGGGCCCAAAGGAGACTTCAGGAAAGGATGCAGGCAGTCAGAGGCCCACTCACAACAGTGATACTCAACTTTGACAGGACCTATGCTGAATTCCGTATCTGATGCAATCACAGCAGGAAAAAGCTTTTGTAGGACTTACCTCATTGTGCTTCTATCAAGACAAATCACTATCTAGATAAATAAAAAGCTTCCTTCTTCTTTTACGGTCCTATTCAACTTTACTGGCATCCTCTGTACCGTAAATCTGACAAACTATTTTTCTGGACAAGTATTTAGTGTACAAACAAATCTGATAAAATATTTAACACGGCATAAAAATAAAGTACTTTGCCAACTAGAAGACCTGTCTAAGAAATGATAGCAGAAGAATCATTGCCACAGTGAGAACTTTCATTGCTCCATACAGTGTACTGAAAACATTCTTCGGGGTGCAGAGGCAAATACTTAAAAGGCCTCACTAGCTCCCTGCTAGTAACAAGAGTAGAAGCTGATCAATAAATACTAAGCAAGCATTCCTTTTCCACTGAGGGAAGCATTCATGGATACTACCATAAGGAACAAGGGCCCCCTCTCAGACTTTGTTTATGGGAACACTAGGGCCACTTTCTCATACCTGGAGGAGTCATAAATCTTATCTGGGCTGGTAAACTCATAAAACAAAGGTTTCTGGGACCCTAACTGACTGCCCCAACTGCAGAGAGGTCAAGAGTGCCAAACTCCTTCCTTCTATAGATGATGACCACCATTCTGAAATGTCTTTTTCCTCAATCACAATAAAGCAGTTTAAAAAGTCTTATTTTTAAACGGACTTAAGAGGGTGATAATTAGTAATGAAGGTCACTATGCACAAGAATATGAAGTTTGTTCACACGGTGTTCATGCCACCTTTCTCTCAAGGAGTACATGCAAAGACACCACAGCTATTATTGGGGGAAGTTCATAAGTTTTTTTAATTATAGCAGAAGCTGTGCCAATCACTGGATAAACTTCACTTTACAGTTGACAAACACTAAGCTAGAGTCTCCAAGGCCAAGTTCTTCAAAGAGAAGCTCTTCTAAGAAAAGCTGGGGAGGGGCACCTGGGTAGCTCAGTGGGTTAAACCTCTGTCTTCGGCTCAGGTCATGATCCCAGGGTCCTGGGATTGAGCCCCACATCAGGCTCTCTGCTCAGCAGGGAGCCTGCTTCCCCCCCACTCCCTCTGCCTGCCTCTCTGCCTACTTGTGATCTCTGTCAAATAAATAAATGAAATCTTAAAAAAAAAAAAAGAAAGAAAGAAAGAAAGAAAATCTGGGGAAAGTAGGCAGTTCCTATTATGTCAGAGAGAAACCACTTCTATCCAGAAAGGAGACAGGAGCCAAGCAGTGGAGGGTTCTTCTTTTGTCAATTGATTTAAATGACTAGCATTTTCATACGAACACATCAGATACAATATGTGAGACTAGGTGAAAGTAAGAACTACTTTGCAAACAGGCTCTTGGCCTTCTCTCCCTGTGTAGCTACACAGCTGACTGTCCTGCTCCTCTCAGCACTCTGCTCAAATGTGACCTCATCAGAAGCCTCTCCTGCCCTCATTTGTAACAGCCACTCCACCATCGCCTCAGGATATGCATCTGTATTAGCCAGGGTTCTCCAGAGAAACAGAACCAATAGGATGGGGGGGGGGGGCGTGCACACACACGCTTGCATGCCATTCATACAGGGAGAGACTGATTTTAAGGAACTGACTCATGCAATTATAGAGGCTGGAGAGTCCAGAATATGTGGGGTAGACCAGCAGGCTGGGGACCTAGCAGGTCCCATCTAACAGCCATCCTCTGGTAGTCCCCCTGCTTCCAGAAAAGCCAGTCTTTTTCAGTTAAAACCCTCGATTGGATGAGGCTCACCCACATTATGGAGGATAATCTGCTTAACCCAAAGTCTACTGATTTAAAGGTTAAACCTCAACTAAAAAATACCTTCTAGAAACATCTAGAGGGGTGAGTTAAGTGGGTTAGGTGGTTGGGTGTCTGTCTTTGGCTCAGGTCATAATCCCAGGGGCCTGGGATGGAAACCCACATAGGGCTCCCTGCTTACAAGGGAGTCTGCTTCTCCTTCCACCCCTCCCCACCTGCTGGTGCTCTGTGGCTCGCTCGCTCTCTCTCTCTCTCTCTCATCAAATAAATAAAATCTTTAAAAGATTTTAAAGAGAAACATCTAGGGCAATGTTGTGGGTACCACAGTCTAGCAAGTTTGACACATAAAAATAACAACCACCAAAAATAAATAAATAAATAACTACCACATCTATTAGAACACAGCTGAAATTAAAGTGACAACATCAAATGCTGGCAAGGGTGTGGAGAAACCGGATCATATATTGCTGCTGGGAATGTAAGGTAGTATAGTCAGTCTGGAAAAGTGTGACAGCTGCTTCAAAAATTTAACATGCAGCTTCCATATACCAACAACTGCACTTCTGGGCATTTGTTCTGGAGAACTGAAAACTTATGTTCCCATAAAAACATATGTGAATGATTATAATGGCTTTTTTTTCTTTCAAGATTTTGTTTATTTATTTTACAGAAAGATCACAAGTAGGCAGAGAGGCAGGCAGAGGGAGAGGCAGAAGCAGGCTCCCCACTGAGCAGAGAGCCCGATGTGGGGCTCGAACCCAGAGACCCTGAGATCATGACCTGAGCCGAAGGCAGAGGCTTCACCCACTGAACCACCCAGGCATCTTTTCTTTTTTCTTCTTTATTTAAGAGACAGAATGTGAGGGAGGGGGCAGAGGGAGAGAGAATCTTCAACAGGCTCCACACTCAGTTCGGGGCTTGATCTCACAGACCCTGAGATCATAACCTGAGCTGAAATCAGGAGTCAGACGTTTAACTGACTGAGCCACCCAGGTGCCCCCACAGCTTCATTTTTAATAGCCAAAAACTAGAAACTACTGATATCTTTCACCTGGTGGATGGCTAAATAAGCAGTGGTGTATCTATACCATGGAATACTACCTAGTAACAGGAAGTAATGACTACCAATACATCCCAACAATCTGGATGACTCTCCAGAGCATTATGCTGGGTGAAGAGAAAGCTGGTCCCAAGAGTTACATAATACATGATTCTACTTATATAACAGCCTTGAAACTCAGTACAGAGTACATGGAATCTCTTAGTATTATTTCTTAAAACTGCATATGAATCTGTAATTAGCTTAAAATAAAAAGTATAACCTAAAATAAAGCCCAAGAATGGGCATCAAAAGTGAAAGTAATCAAGTGGGACTTCATCAAATTTTAGAACTTCCGCAGAGCAAAGGAAACCATCCACAAAATGAAAAGACAACCTACGAAATGGGGAAAAATATTTGCAAAACATTTTTCTAATAAAGAGCTCACATCCAAAATATAGAAGGAACTCAGAACTTTAACAGCAAAAACCCCCAAATGATCCAATTAGAAAATAGGCAGAGGATCTGAATAGACATTTTTCCAAAGAAGATATTGAGATGGCCAAGAGACACATGAAAAGATGCTGAACATCACTCATCATCAGGGAAATGGAAATCAAAACCACAATGAGCTATCACCTCACATCAGTCAGAATGGCTATCATCAAAAAGACAAGGAATAGCAGATACCGGCAAGGATGTGGCAAAAAGGGAACCCATGTGCACTGTTGGTGGGAATGAAACTGGTTCAACCACTATGGAAAACAATATGGAGGATCCTCAAAAAAACCCAACAACAAAAACAACTATGCTATGATCCAGCAACTCGCACTTCTGGGTACATACGCAAAGGAGGTAAATACAGGATCTTGAAGAAATCCTTGCACTCCCATGTTATTGCAGCATTATTCACTAACAGCTAAGTTATGAAAGCAACACAGTGTCTGTCAATGGATGAATGAATGAAGATGTGGTTTATCAATGCAATGGAACATTATTTGGCCATAAGAAAGGATGCCCCGCTGTTCCAACAACATGGATGGACCCTGAGGGCATTACGCTAAGTGAAATAAGTCAGACTGAGAAAGACAAATACTGTATGATCTCACTTAATCCAAAAAAACCAAACCCATAAAAACAGAGACTGGAGTGGTGGTTACCAGGAGCCAGGGGGTTGGAGAAAAGAGGGGATCCTGGTCAAAGTGTACAAAGAGTAAGACGAAGTTCTGGGGATCTAATGTACAGCTCAGTGATTATAGTTAATACCGAATTATGAAAAATAAAGCAAAAATATTTTTTAAAAAATCATACATCATGAATCCAAGAAACCAAAGGATTCTATAGTTGAATTTTCAGTATAACTCTATTATTTTTCACTGAGAACAGCAGACTGCATCAGAAAGAACTCTGCAGTAATCCTCAGGGCCTAGCTTTTTGTTCAGGCTGTTCCTCAGTCACTCTGTAGCTCAAGAAATCACCGGAAATCTTGGGAACAGTAACCAAGGGGTAGGTCCTGCTATGACTCCTATGTTATAGAATGCAACTGAAGAACAGTCCAGTCACTTTCACAGAGGTCCAAAAGAGACATGGAGACCTGGGGTAAGTCATTACTTAACTCTTCTCTGTTTTTACAGGATGTGATCCTTAAGCATGAGCTGCCCGAGTGAGGAAAGATGGCTCATATTTGAAGAGAACTGGTCTGGCCTAAGAAGTACACAGTAACCTGCTGCCCCAGGAAGTCACCTAGTCTAGCTTTCCAGAGAGTTCTGTCACCCAAGGGAGAACTCACGTACACCCTGATGTGCAGAGGACTACAAAAGAATGCTGAACTAAATGGAAATGCTCAAATACAAAAGGGACGTTGAGGGAGTTGAGTATGTCACTAATCACTGAGAAGGGAAATGGTGAGCTCTTCTGATAGGCAACAGGGAGAGGTGGCAAGGTTCAGTCCGAAATCACTTGTCCGCATTTTCCAACATCAAGGTTTAGTCAAGATCAGGTTACAATGCCCGATCCAAACTGGGCCAATAGTATGGCCAGAGTCACATGGACTCTTAACAGAAAAATTCTGAATCAGCAATGTACCCTCCATATATACTCTACAATTTGTCATTCATAAAAACTGTACGTTAAAGAAATACAAGTAACAATGTTCCCCCTTGTACCTATCAAAACATTCTAGTCAACATTAGGTTGGAAGTACCACAGGATAGCCTCTAAGAGAAGGCAGGAAGGCAAACACAGGTGAGGGGGATGAGGTTTCCACTGTCCTCTTACAACTCCAGTTAAACGTATCTTACCTCTCCACAATGTTTTTTGGCCACTTTCTCTAGATGGGATTTTAATAAATTAACACTTTCATTTGACAGACCTTTGGCATTCTTTAACTCTATTTCGGGGACTCTGGAAAAGAAAGACAAAAAAAGGAGTTACTCCAAGAAGTATGGCTTCTTTGCATTAATTAATACTTAAGTCCAAGCACTGAACACAGGGATTTCATACAGGCCTCTACACCCCTAGTACCATAGTCCTCCATTTCCAAGGATTCCAACTGCATCCCAGCAACTCTGTCAGCACAGTGCTTCACGTGGGGTCACCTGCAGCCCCTGGGGGAGAAGCCGGTCCCCTAGATGACCAGATTTAGTGGGCTTGATCCTGGCTCGCCCCCCAACATCAATTAACCCAACTCTCACAGTTCACCCACAAGAGTCCATGTGCTCTGGGCTCATTCATGTGCTCCAGCATAAAAGCAAGACAACCAGGCAAGAGGAAGCCTCGGATGGGGCGACTGGCTGACTCAGTAGAGCATGTGACTCTTGATCTCAGGGTTGTGGGGTTGAGCCACATGGTGGGTGTAGGGATTACTTAAAATCTTAAAGGTTTAAAAAAAAAAGAAAAATGAAGCCCCAGTGATCCTTCCAAGCATTCCCAACGAGGTGGAAATGCTTGCTCACCCACTCACAGCAGAATCTACCTGGGCGAGCTCTGCCCATTCTGCTCTTAGAAGGATGCCCAGCACACCCCCCTTCCCCTCGCCCAGCACAAGTGACACTCAACACCCTCCATTCAACGCTCACACAGCCGGTCTTCAGGTCCCCCTTGGTTCCCAGTTAATAGTATCCAGTAACAAGTCACAGAGATCAAATAGGCTTTGTTTAATTTTACAGAAGAGAAGATGACTCTATGACCTACAAGCATTTCTGAGTAACTGATGGTATTTTTATCTGAGCAAAGCCTTTACAATTCACCATCTCTGCATTCTCTCAATGTTCCAGTGTCAGATTACCACCATCATGATCTACTCAGACAGATGGCAATCTGAGAGAATGAAGTTTATGTATGTGAGAAAAAGAACAGAAATGCCATAGAGTCCTGAGTCTACATATGATCTATCTAACCCAGGACTCTCTCATGGTGGCATGAAGGACAATTTTGTAGAAAAAAAAAAAGTTTTCCTGTACCATGTCATCTCAAAGGATAAGAATGTTCTCCCCAAGGCAAGCCTTACATAATTTAATTCAGCAGTCACTGCGTAGCAATATCAACAGAATGATGAAAAATCCATCTACAATACTAATTAGACTTAAAAAATTTTTTTCCAGCTTTCTCTTGATGCCCATGGCACAAAATTTGTAATTTATATAGCTGATATTATAATGTCTGCTTTGTAGCTTTTCATAATCATTTCCATGGTGTTTAAAAAAAAATCCCATATTATTTTTACCAATTGGACACATCAAGGTTTTACCAGAATGGCCATCCAGCCCAGTGGTTCCCAACCAGGGGTGACTGTGCCCCCAGGGGATACCTGTCAATAGCAACAGGGGAAAGGAATTCCATAACTCTCACCACATTCCTTCCCCACACGCCTCTTTCATTGGGCTGGTCCTGCATTATATCCTTTATAGTAACCTGGTAATTATAAGTCAAGTGCCTTCCTGAGTTCTATGGGCTCTTCTAACACAGCATCAAACCCACTGAGGGGGTTGCAGGAGCGCACAAATTCTTGGCCAACTGATCAGAAATATGGTACATGCAACTGGCGCTTGCAATCTTGCAGAACTGAGCCCTTAACCCACGAGGTCCACAGTAACTATGCTAGTTTGTGTCCAAAAGGAAGTGACTTGCTGGGCACCCAGCGGTCAGAAAACACACCACCTATTTGGTGTCAGGAAAAATAAAACCCAGAGAGGCGTGGCCTTATTTTTCTTTCATAAACTTAATTACCCTTTAACCAATTCAGTAATTAAATACTAAACACCTACTGTATCTACTCCAGGCACAGTGTTATAGGTGAAGAGGGTTACTAAATTCAAGAAACTCACCTTGACCTATCTGGACTTTCACCTTCTCCAGCAGCTGTTAGGATAACAAATTCTGTAAATTTCCTACCCACTCTGTAAGGCACGGCTTCCTTTTCTCTGTCTCTTTCCTTCACTGGTTCCCTGCACAATAAGCTCGAACCACAGAACATCGTCCAAGCCCATCTGCCTTTCCACGTGGAATGTCTGAGGCAAGATTCCATGGACTACACACGGACTTCAAAGAGACAATACATGACTACAGACTGACAGTGCGTTTGCTGTCAGTGGTTCTCATCCGGAGGCAGTACAGGGGTGGGGCGGTGGGGGGGGGTGTGGAGATCTGAAAATGTGTTGGGTTGGACACCTGCGTGGCTCAGTCAGTTAAGCAGTAGCCTTCGGCTCAGGTCATGATCGGGGGTCCTAGGATCAAGTCCCACACTGGGCTCCCTTCTCAGCTGGGAGTCTCCTTCTCCCTCTGCTCCTCCCCCGCTCATGCTTTCTTTCTCAAACAAATAAAATCTAAACAAAATAGAGAAAGCAAATACTTAATCACGGAGCAATTATTAGTATCTGGAGTGACTATTCTACAACGATAAGCAGACTCACCATGAGACAAGTTTCACGAAAATATCTACTGCTGATGTGGTTTCAATGATATATGGGATAGGACATGAAATTTTAAGGGAAACAGAGGCAGGAAGGGGAAAATACCATTAATGTGTCTGTTTCTATGCTGTGAAAACAGAAGTGGTATCACTTGGAAGGTATTCATAAATGTACTCACACATCTGGGTAGGTTGGTGGACATCTAACCCTCAAATCCACTTGCACGTATACTTCTTCACCAGTCAGGCCCTGAGGGTACAGAACTAAATTGATTTCAGGGGGCTTGTTGACCTAAAAGAAAAAAAAAAAGAATGACTTTTTTCCCCCACCTAGAGAGCCAATTATTAGCAATTAAGATAATGAGCATCTTAGTGGGAACATTCTACTTCCTAAATATTACGTGCAATTGTGCTTTTATACAGGTATTTGGTCATCTTTTCCTAAAGCACGGTTTAAAAACAAAGCCTAGGGGCACCTGGGTGGCTCAGTTGTTAAGTGTCTGCCTTTGGCTCAGCTCTTGATCCGTGGGTCCTGGAATGGAGCCCCGCATCAGGCTCCCTGCTCAGCAGGAAGCCGTCTTCTCCCTTTCCTACTCTCCCTGCTTGTGCACTCTCCCTCTCTCTCTGTGTCCCTTGTCAAATAAATAAATAAACTCTTTTAAAAAATAAAAAATAAAAAAAAGGCCTATGCCAGAGAGATTGCAGCTTCCTTTTCGAAGTTATCTAAGAGGTGAAGCAAAACGTTCCACGGAGCTTCTGTCGGTGCACATGTTACAGCGTACGAATCACGTGATTATGCATGGGTACATTCTAGAGGCTGGGAGTACAGGGGTCAGTTGGACAGACATGAGCCCAACTAGCCAACATACGAAAAGACAAGTGAGTATTCTCCATAGTGAGGGGTCCGGTAAAGAAAATCAGGCAGAATGATGGAACAGAGCAGTAAGGGAGATTTTCAGACAGGTGGGTCAGGCACCTCTTGAGTAGAGGAAACTTCAGTTGAAATAGGACTACTGAGATAATGACAAGTGACAGGTACATGGAAACCCAAGGCTCTTCTAAACGTGGGTATACTCTCACCTGACTGCTTTTCACCAAAAAAACTAAATATTCCATCTATTGCTCTTTATTAAATATGCTTTTCAAAAAAAAAAAGCTTTGAGGCAGTTTATATTATCTGTACATCATGAGAGAAGGGAGGCTGAGGGAAGAAATATTCACTCTCATGGTCCAGGTGCTTTATCAACCCTATAGGTGGACACGGTTTCCGTTTTACAGATGAAGCAGTTCAAGCTCAGAACCTTTGAGCTGTCTGTCCAGCGACACAGGCGACAAGGCTGGATTTCAGATCCAACTCTGGCTCCCAACCTGTGTCTTTCTCATCCCCACTCCCTTGTTACTGCCAACCCTGAAGGGCTGTGACTGGGTTTTGTTTGACTTTATCTTGGAACATCCAGGTGGCCAGGGCAAAAAGGGAAATGTGATGTTATTTCTTTCACATTTCACAAAAAGGAAAAGCACCAAAAAAATTGGGGGGGAGGCAACGAAGTACATAGCAATACTAAATTGTAACAGGTATTTACAACCTACAGTACCCTGAATTATATAATAAACAAAATTCTCAACGATGTGTGTAACCTATGGAAGCTCGGTTTTCATAGGGCTTTATCCTAATGCTTCCTCGAAGCCGTGGAGTCAGGCTCCAGGAAAGCATAGTTCTGTGAATGTAGAGAAACGTCCAGTGACCCATGAGGTCTTCCATGTACTCATTCAGCCATCTCACGTCATCACCCACAGTGATGGGCACAGACTCTGTCAGGCACTGTGAGCACCAAGAAGTAAGAAAACAGACGTGGTTCCAGCTATCGTGGAACTTCCAGTCTCGTGGGGTGGGGTAGACAATTAACACCTAAGTTCAAGTTCAGAAAGTGCTACCGAAAAGACGTGACATGACAGAATCAGCTGTCCCAAGATATGCCACTTTGGTATAAGGATTCTTTTGAGTGAAGGGTACTTGAAAACAGAAGGTACAAGAAGGGCCCTCTTACCCCCTTTCCTTCCTGAAAACAGGAGTTAAAATGTCTGTGTGAAAGATGCTCACCTACACTGGAAAGAAAGAAATAGCCTAGGATGCCAGCGTAGCTCAGTGGTTTAAGCATCTGCCTTTGGCTAGGTCATGATCCTGGGGTTCCAGGATCGGAGTCCTGAGTCAAGCTCCCTGCTCAGGAGGGAGCCTGCTTCTCTCTCTCCCCTTGCTCCTCGCCCCTGTTCATGCTCTCTCTGTCAAATAAATGAAATATTCAAAAATAAAATAAAATAAATATTATCAGAGAACATCGAGGCCAAGAGAATTCTGTGCAAACAGAACTCCGCAAAATAACTGATCTTTCTTCAGTCTCCCCATATGTTCCTTACTTTTTCACAACTGCCTCTCTTTGTTCAACCTACCCTGTAAACACTTAGGCCTGGCCAATTCTTTGGGTCTTCATCTCCCTATGGGGTTTCCAACGTACACGTAAAAATCTGCACGCTCTTCTGTCAGTCTGTTTCATGTCACCTTAATTCTAGCCAGAGACCTTTTAATTCTAGCCAGAGACCTAGAGTAACATCTTGTCTCCCTACGCTCTACTTCGAGAATAACCCGCAGCAGGTATGAGGGAACATCCTTGGACGTGGTCCTCAGGGAGACCTGAGCACACTGCCCTAATGCTGACACAAGCCAGAGACCAAGCATTCCAGGAGGGCAGAGCACATGAGGAGGTTCAAAGTGAACAAGAGGTTGGTGTGTTCTAAAAAGCCCAAGGGAGGCCAGTGTTTTTCTGGAACACAGGAGGGAGGGGGGAAACAAAGTAAAGCAGGAGAGAGGTGTGTCTGAGATAAAGTGGACAAAGAGACTGGGCCTCAGTGGAAGGAAACAGAAGGAAAAATGTCTTGTTACAGATGCTTCTGAGGCTCAGAAGGGGGAGGACAGAGAGCATCCACTGCTGGGGTCACACGGACTGCAGGTGACCTTGCCAAGAGCTGGCTCTGAGGGCACTGAACGCAGACCCTGGTGTGATGAGGAGGGAACACTAAAGGGGAAGGACTCGGCTCATCTGGACAAGTCCTTTGGGAGGTTTGGGCATTAAGGGGACAGAGAACGGGGCCACAGATGGAGGAGGATGTGAGATCAAGGGAGAAAGCTCTTGTTTTGTCTTAAAGATGGGTGACACTAGAGCATGTAAGGATGCTGATGGGAATTTTATGGAAGAGGAGGAAAGAGACAAAATTAGGCTCTGTTGGAGGGCAGACAGCAATGGGCACAAGAGAGACACACAGGAGGAGGGGCCCTTTTCCAGAAGGACAGAGGAATTAGAAGAAAAAGCAGGTAGATGCTGGTGGGTTTCCTCCGAGGAGCCTCAAAGGTTTGAGTGTGAGAATGAACTAACAGGGTCCCCGGCCTCCTGTCCCCCTCCAACCAGGGCAGGCCAGCTGTTCTCTGCTTTATATCCGAGACAGAATTCTGCATAAGAAACATCTAGCTAAAAGCAGTTGAAACAGGTATTCACTAGGAAGAAAAATAGACTATGGCCTTGACCAGTCTCAAACACTCTCTCTTTTAGAAGAACTTTTTTTTTTAGAAGAACTTTTTATTATAGAAATTTTCTTTTTTTTTTTTAAGATTTTATTTATTTATTTGACAGACAGAGATCACAGGTGGAGAGACAGGCAGAGAGAGAGAGAGGAGGAAGCAGGCTCCCCGCTGAGCAGAGAGCCCGATGCGGGGCTCGATCCCAGGACGGGGGGATCATCACCTGAGCAGAGGCTTTAAGCCACTGAGCCACCCAGGCGCCCCTATTATAGAAATTTTCAATAATGAAATACATAAAAAATTTTTCAAACAAAAGTAGATAATGATATAAGGAACTGCATGCACCCACCATACAGTTTCAACAATTACCCATTTATGGCCAATATCGTGTATCTATGTTACCTCTATTCCCAAACACCACCTGAAATTATTTTGAAATAAATCCTACCAACCCATCTTTGCTGTGTTATTCATTTTGTTTTCTCTTCTTTTTGAAGATTTATTTACTTGTGAGAGAGAGAGAGAGCATAAGCAGGGGGAGTAGCAGGCAGAGGGAAAGGAAAGGGAGAAGCAGGCTCCCCACTGAGCAGAGCCCTGGGATCATGACCTGAGCAGAAGGCAGGTGCTTAACGACTGAGCCACCCAGGTGCCTGTTAAGTCATTTTCTAACAAGAATCCAGCTCCATAGGGAAGTTATATATGTCCATTTTACAGATGTAAACACTAAAAGAAAGGCTAGTTAGACTCAAAATTTTACCAGTGCTTTCTCCACCAGCTCAAACCTTCATAGGCATTTTCATCTCACAGGCCACAAATCTTGGAGAGATATTATGATCACAACTTATAACTTTATCAAGAAAATACTTTTGGGGGGTGCCTGGCGGGCTCAATCAGTAAAGCATGGGACTCTTGATCTCAGGGTTGTTGAGTTCAAGCCCCACATTGGGTGTAGAACTTACTTAAAAAAAAGAAAAAAAGAAAAAAAAGGGATGCCTGGGTGGCTCAGTTGGTTAGATGTCTGCCTTTGGCTCAGGTCATGATCCCAGCATTCTGGGATTGAGCCCCACGTCGGCCTCCCTGCTCAGCAGAGAGTCTGCTTCTCCCTCTGCCTGTCCCTTCCCCAGCTTATACTCACTCTCTCGCTTTCTAATAAATAAACAAAATCTTTTCTAAAAAATTAAAAACAAATAAATAAATAAAATTCTCAACAAGTCATATAAGTAAAAACTACAAATATAAACGAAAGGAGAGACCTTTCCTGGGGCCAGGATGGAAACCAACTTTTAACATATAGACAACATACACCACATGAAGTGAGTTATCCCTGCAGAGGCAAGACAGAGAATCCAGTTTCACATTCCCTTTAGTGTTTCTGTAGGAAGCGAAGAGTGTATCTGAATGTAAGTAGACTTCACAGGGAAAGGGTACAGAGAGCCCTTCACCAGATGTCCAGAGTCTTGGGAACAGAAAACAAGCTTCAGAAAATAGAGGCCAACTGGGGGATTACACATCTTGAAGATCTCTTCACTCAAGAGAATGCCTAATAAACCACAATGAATCCAGTAAAGGATGGCTGGCCAGCCTCAGGGAAAGAGGCCTCTGGGCCAGTCCCAGGACCACCACGGGGAACATGCATGGGTAGGAACACTGGGGCCTAAAGAAGTACGAAGCACTCCACAAACGCTCCTGAGCTGGGCCAGCCATATAACACCATGCACGTCTAGTGTTCGTTATTTCCACAACATGGCAATGCCAGCAGGGGAAAAGCGATAAGAGTAATGAGCCCAGGTAATGCCAAAACTTCTAGGAAGGAGGGAGAAGTTCTGAAGCAAAGTGAAGAGATTCCTGGATACGTGAAGGTTTCAGCTCTAGGAGGTGCAGGGGCCCAGTAATGGCAGCTTGGAGGAGGGAAGAGACCCAAGGCCACTGAGGAAGGAGATACTCTTGGACAAAAAACAAAAAACTTGGACAAAAAAAACCTGGACAAAAAAAAAAGGCTTGTCTGGATCTGAGTACCAAGGGGAACTAACTCAAAAGAACAGCACAATGAGGAAGTGGGTGTCTGCTACTTTCAAGGCCTTTATTTCTGGCTGACAATTTAATTGGACCAGCATGATATTTTTCTCCACAGGGCATAAACTTCAGGGCATTTCTCAGCAGACTGCTGTTCCCTCAATATCCATTCTCCCCTTATTTCTTAGCCAACAGAACCCCTGATTTTTTTTAAGCTGGATACAATTCCTTCGCAGCTAACTGGCCACCAGATTAATTCCTGGCTAATGAGATGAACTATGGGCACCTGGATGGCTCAGATGGTTGAGCCTCTGACTTGATTTCAGCTCAAGTCAAGATCTCAGGGTCGTGAGATCAAGCTCCAGGTCAGGCTCCACACTCAGAGGAAGTGTTTGTCCCTCTCCTTTTCCCTGCTTGCTCATGCTCGTGTGCGTGCTCTCTCTCAAACAAATACATAAAATCTTTAAATAAAAAAAAAGAGAGAGAGAGAGAGGAAAGATCTAACACATGCAACTTCATCTCTTTCTCCTTTCTGCTGACTGGAATGCAGATACGATGGATGGCATTCAGACAGCCATTTTGGACCATGAAGGGCACATTAAGGATGGTGGAACAACAAATCAGAAAAAGCCCTAGATTCCAGACTTCTGCATGCAGAAAAAGGAACTTAGTTGTCATATTTTCTGTAATATGTAGCCAAACTTAATACTAACCAATATAGGCACATAGAGGGGAAAAAAAAAAAAAGAGAAGAAAGAAAAAAAAAAAAAAAAGGACAGTCAGGAGATAAGGACTTTAAAGATAAGAGCAGAATATTTGCCAGGCTTTCCTTGAGCCAACTGAGGAGCTTCTCAATAGGAGAGGCTTCTGTGCAAGCCACATTTAGGATACCATGCATGAGCTCACATTAGGGCATTTGAGGAGTCCTGGAGCTGAACAGGACTTGATTAAAAATGATGGTAACAGGGGTGCCTGAGTGGCTCAGTGGGTTAAGCCTCTGCCTTCGGCTCAGGTCGTGATCTCAGGGTCCTGGGATCCAGCCCTGCATCGGGCTCTCTGCTCAGCAGGAAGCCTGCTTCTCCCTCTCTCTCTGCCTGCCTCTCTGCCTACTTGTGATCTCTCTAATAAATAAATAAAATCTAAAAAAAAAAAAATGATGGTAACAACCAAGATGTGCTGGGGAGTGGGGTGGGTAGGGCCTCCTTCATGCATTCAGAAGATAAATGGTCATTAGAACAGTGTTGATAAAATTCTCTGACTTTATACAAGGAAAGAATGAATTCCTGGAATACCTACAGACAAGTATTTACAAGGTAAGGGATAACAACAACAACAACAAATTTGAGAGCACTAAAGGAGAAGAAAACACAATGCAGCATGTATCAGATACAAAATGTACATACTACAAAACAGACCTTAATAAAACCAATTTGGCACACCAATGTTTATCGCAGCAATGTCCACAACAGCCAAACTATGGGAAAAGCCTAGATGTTCATCAACAGGTGAATATATAAAGAAGATGTGGTATATATATATACATATATATATATACACACACACACACATACAGTGGATATTATGCAACCATCAAAAAAAAAAAAGAAAGAAATCTTGCCATTTGCAACGATGTGGATGGAACTAGAGACTACTACACTAAGCAAATTAAGTCAATCAAAGAAAGAATTATCATATAATCTCACTAACAGTAGGAATTTGAGCAACAAGACAAAGGATCACAGGGAAAAGGACAGAAAAATGAAAGAAGATGAAACCAGAGAGGGAGACAAACCATAACAGACTTTTTTTTTTAAGATTTTTTATTTTTTATTTGATAGAGATCACAAATAGGCAGAGAGGCAGACAGAGAGAGAGAGGGAAGCAGGCTCCCTACCAAGCAGAGAGACCGATGCCCGGATCAATCCCAGGACAGTGACCCGAGCCGAAAGCAGGGGCCTTCATCCACTGAGCCACCCAGGCGCCCCTATAACAGACTCTGAATCTCAGGAAACTAACTGAGGGTTGTTGGAAGGGAGATGGAGGGGGCTGAAATAGGGTGGCTGGGTGAGGGACATTGGGAAGGGCATGTGCTATGGGGAGTGCTATGAACTGTGTAAGACTGATGATTCACAGACCTGTACCCGTGCAACAAATAATATATGTTAATGAAAATAAATTTAAAGAATTGTGACTAAATTCATACAAAAAAAAATTTGTTTTGAAGAAGCAAGTGACACGAAGGCAGCATAAAGAGAAGTCACGGCAAGGAGTCATCTATGTAGTATCACCGATTACTACAATAAGATGCGACCTGTGTATGTTCCTCTTGGGATCATGAAGCTGGATACGCTCCTGGACTGTGATGTATAAAAAGGGGAAAAGGTGATGCAAACTCAATTCTAAAAAGTAAGACGGGTAATGCTCATTTGGACTCATCGAAACAAACTCTTCTCTTCAAGAAACAAAACCAAAGGATCTTAAAATACCTCAAAGGATTGGAACACCGACCTCACGTGTGTCTTCCCAGCACAACGCACGCATGTCTCCCAGAAGAGACCCCTGCCAGTGCCATCAGATACGCCTGCTGTTCAGTCTGAACCTGCTTTTCTCTGGACATTTCCTTAACACTCAGGCCCAACAAAATAAACTGGCTTAAGGAAGTGTCTGTTTCTGTTAAAATACTGGAGTTGGGATGTCTGGGTGGCTCAGTTGGTTAAGCCACTGCCTTCGGCTCAGATCATGATCCCAGAGTCCTGGGATCAAGTCCTACATCAGGCTCCTTGCTCTGCAGGGAGCCTGCTTCTCTCTCCACCTCTGCCGGCCTCTCTTCCTGTCTGTGTGTGCTCTCTCTCTCTCTATTTATTCAAATAAATAAATAAATAAATCTTAAAAAAAAAAAAGTACTGGAGTAAGAAGACTATTAAAAATTGAGAATTTTGTTAGTGATGCCACATAACAGCAAACTTTTTGGTTCCAAGGCTGAAGCATGAGGGTAATGGCAGTCCATGATTAAATTTCACTGGCTTGGGGGGGGGCGCCTCAATGGCTCAATCGGTTAAGCCTCTGCCTTCAGCTCAGGTCATGATCCCAGAGCCCTGGGGTCGAGTCCGGCATCGGGCTCCCTGCTTACCGGGGAGTCTGCTTCTCCCTCTCCTGTATGCTTATTCTCTCTCGCTAACAAATAAATAAATCTTTACAAAAATTCACTGGATTATAAGACAAACAGCAGACGAGGACGAGGTTTGGGAAATTAATAAAAACTACTACGTTTTTTGTCACACAACAACATAAACACGCTTAACACTACTGAACTGTACTCTGAGGAATGGTTAAGATGATAAATCCTATGCTGTGTCATCTACTACAGTTATATACAAAAAAGGCACTGATTCAACCACTTTCAGGTGTTTGGCCTAGAACTGTTACCCAAGACTCTGCTAATCACATCCTCCTTAAAATTTTGATCGCCAGACCTGGCTCAATGTGGCCTCTTCCTCACACGCTTTAGATCTCAATCTGTAAAGTAGAAAGAAACTATTCTGTGTGAAAACAGATGTAGAAATAAAGTAACAAGTGCAAGCAAGATAATCTGGGTAAGTTTCTGGTTTTAAGTCTGCAAAGAAGTAAAAAATAAAAATGATAGTAAAAGCTCAGAAAAAGGAAATAAGGTAACATTCTTCTATATTTTATGTTTTTTAAATTTGGTTTATTTAAACCTAAAAAAACTAAAAACAAAAAACAGTTCACCCATCCTCCTCTCCACCCTCCAAGCAAATACCAATCTGTTCTCTGCATCTATGAGCTTGGCTTATTTTTAAATTTTTAAGTATTTTTAGATTCCACATATAAGACAGTATCTTTCTCTGATTTTATGTTAAATGCCTTAATCACTGATGTCTCCCACATCTCCTTTTCTAAAAATGAGTATTTTCTGTAACTGACTCTAAAAATCACTAAGTTCGTTCACCTTCTCTCTTAAGTATTTGCCTTATCTGTCTGGTTGGAAAGCATTTTTAAACAGTGTTAGAATTTAATAACCTACAGGTCCATTTTAGGAATATGTGAAAACAGATTAAAAGACCTAAATGTGAGAGATCCTTAGCAACATTTTTCTAGATATGTCTAGAAGGTAAACAAAGGCAAGGTAAACAAAGGCAAAAATAAACTACTGGGATTATATCAAAACAAAATGCTTTTTGCAGAGGGGCACGTGGCTGGCTCAGTTGGTGGAGCATGGAACCCTTGATCTTGGGGTTGTGAGTTCGAGCCCCAAGTTGGGAACAGAGATCACTTAAAAAGTTAAAATTAGGGACGCCTGGGTGGCTCATTTGGTTGAGCAGCTGCCTTTGGCTCGGGTCATGATCCCAGCGTCCTGGGATGGAGTCCCACATCGGGCTCCTTGCTCCGCAGGGAGCCTGCTTCTCCCTCTGCCTCTGCCTGCCACTCTGTCTGCCTGTGCTCACTCTCTCTCTCTCTCTCTGACAAATAAATAAATAAATAAAAGATCACTATAAAACCATTAAAAAAAAGTTAAAATTAAAAAAAAAAAGCTTTTGCACAGTGAAAAATGAAACAAATGAAAAGACAGTCTACTGACTGGGAGAAGATATTTGCAAGTGATACATCAAATAGGGATTAATATCTGAAATATACATAAAGAACTTAAGCAACTCAACAGCAAAAAAACCCCACAAAAAACCCCACAAATAATCCAATTAAAAATGGGCAGAGGACCTGAACAGACATTTTCCCAAAGACGTATAAATGGAAGAGGTGCCTGGGTGGCTCAGTTGGTTAAGCATCCAACTCTTGATCTCACCTCAGGGTTGTGAATACAAGTCCTACACTGGGTTCCACGCTGGTCATGAAGCCTACTTTAAAAAAAAAAAAGGAAAATGGCCAACACACACATGAAAAGGTGCTCAACATCACTAGTTATCAGGGAAATACAAATTGAAACCACAAGATATCACTTTATACCTGTCAGAATAGCTAAAATAAAAATCATAAGAGATAACAACTGTTGGCAAGGATATGGAGAAAAGGAAACCCTGTGCACTGTCAGTGGGAATGCAAACTGGTGCAGCCACTTCAGAAAACAGTATTTTTTGAGGTTCCTCCTAAAATTAAAAAAGAAATTCCATTTGACCCAGTAATTTCAGTACTGGGTATTTGCCCAAAGAAAGTGAAAACATTAATTTGAAAAGATATACACACCCCTATGTTTACTGTAGCATTATTTACAGTAGCCAAGATATGGAAGCAACCCATGTGTCCATCCATAGATGACTGGATACAAAAGGAGATGTGCATAGCACACAGGAGTATTAGCCATAAAAAAGAACGAGATCTTGCCATTTGCGACAATATAGATGACCTTATGCTAAATGAAGTCTGACAGAGAAGGACAAAACCCCTATCATTTCACTTATATGTGGAATCTAAAAAACAACACAATAAACAAAAATCAGAAACAGACTCATAAATACAGAAAAACTGTTGTTGGCAGAGGAGATGAAAGTAGGGGAATGGACAGATTGAGTGAAAGGAAGTAGGAAATACAGGCTTCCAGGTATGGAAAGAATACAGAAATAAAAGAGGATCAAAAGTACAGTATAGGGTGCCTGGGTGGCTCAGTGGGTTAAGCCTCTGCTTTCAGCTCAGGTCATGATCCCAGGGTCCTGGGATTGAGCCCCACATCGGGCTCTCTGCTCCGTGGAGAGCCTGCTTCCTCCTCTCTCTCCCTGCCTGCCTCTCTTGCCTACTTGTAATCTCTGTCAAATAAATAAATAAATAAATAAATAAATAAATAAAATTTAAAAAAAAAAATCTTTTAAAAAAAAGATTAAAAAAAAAAAGGTACAGTATAGCTAGGTGCCTGGGTGGCTTAGTCTGTTAAGCATCTGACTCCTGATCTCAGCTCAGGCCTTGATCTCAGGGTCATGAGTTCAAGGCCCAGGTTGGACTCCATGCTGGGTACAGCGCCTAGTTTAAAAAAAAAAAAAAAAAAAAAAAGTATAGCATAGGGAATATAGTGAATGATATTCTAGTAGGTTAGATGGTAACAGATAGTAGCTACACTTGTGGTGAGCATGGCATAATGCACCGAAGTGCAGAATCAGTGTTGTACGCTTGAAACTAATGTAACATTGTGTCAATTATATTTCAATGAAAAAAATGAACACGAAAATACTGAGAATCTGAATTCACCCCAAATTAAATATATGTGATGTTATTCCACTAAGAATGTCACCATAAGGGGCGCCTGGGTGGTTGAGTGGGTTGGGCCTCTGCCTTAGGCTCGGGTCATGATCTCAGGGTTGTGGGATTGAGCCCCGCATCGGGCTCTCTGCTCAGCGGGGAGCCTGCTTCCCTTCTCTCTCTGCCTGCCTCTCTGCCTACTTGTGATCTCTGTCAAATAAATAAATAAAATCTTTAAAAAAAAAAAAAAAAAAAGAATGTCACCGTAAGTCTCTGAACTAGGCAGAATTCGTAAGGAAAAAAATACAGGGACTCCCGGGGGGTACAACTGGTTGAACTCCTGCCTTTGGCTCAGATCATGATCCCAGGGTCCTAGGATTGAGCCCCATGTCAGGCTCCCTGCTGAGCAGGGAGCCTGCTTCTCTCTCTGCCTGCTGCTTCCCCTCTGACAAATAAATAAACAAAATCTTAAAGAAAGAAAGAAAGGAAGAAAGGAAGGAAGGAAGGAAGAAAAAAAAAAGACAGACTATAGTAAAAGTAGTCAGGAAACTTCTGTAAAGTAAATGGTGACCATACTGAATACCAAAGAAGGCTTGTTACAAATCTATGGTAATTAAAGCAATGTGGCGGCACTGCTTCAACAGATTAATGGGGTAGAATAAAGAATCAACAATAGATGTAAATACACTTGGGAATTATTTCATGCAAAGAAAAATCTTGGGAGCTTTTTACCAAGGACAGACATGTAGGCATGAACAAATACATGGACCCCGTCCTTATGAAACTAGACGGTTTCATATAATGTAAAGGTGGTACTTCAAATTAATAGTGGGAAAAATTAAGAACTTTTTGTTAAAAAGCTATCAGAACAGGGTGGCTTGGGTGGCTCAGTGGGTTGAGCCTCTGCCTTCGGCTCAGGTCATGGTCTCAGGGTCCTGGGATCAAGCCTTGAATCGGGCTCTCTGCTCAGTGGGGACCCTGCTTCCCCCCTCTCTCTGCCTGCCTCTCTGCCTACTTGTGATCTCTATCTGTCAAATAAATAAATAAAATCTTTAAAAAAAAAAAAAAAGCTAGCAGAATAAATAAAAATCTTAAAAAAAAAAAAAAAAGAGGGATGCCTGGGTGGCTCATTTGGTTAAGCAACTGCCTTCAGCTCAGGAGACGACTTGGAGTCCTGGGATTGAGCCCCATGTTGGGATCCCTGCTTAGCAGGGAGCCTGCCTCTCCCCCTACTTGTGCTATCTCTCCCTAATAAATAAAAATCTTTAAAAAATATTTCTGTATTTATTTGATCATAGTTTGAAAACAGGGGTGCCTGGGTGCCTTCCGCTTGGTCATCATCTCAGGATCCTGGGATCGAGCCCCATGTTGGGCTCCCTGCTCAGTAGAGTCTGCTTGTCCCTCTTCCTCTGCCCCTCCTCCCTGCTTGTGTTCTCTTTCTCTAATGGGTAAATAAAATCTTAAAAATTTCTTTTTTAAGATTTTTAAAGTTTGGATATAAAGTCATTAAAGAATTAAAAGAAAACCTTAAAGACTTCATTTTTTAGTAATACTCAAGTAGGGATATCTTTTCTAGGAAAAAAAGGGGGGGAATACAAAACAAAAAAAATAGGTCATTTTAACTACATTAAGTTTTTTAATTGCATAAATTACATAAGTATCAAAGTGCACATGGTTTAATAGGGGAAAACATCTGCAACATATGACCCATAATGTTAATTTTTTAAAATATAAAATAACTGACAAATAACAAAGAAAACAGATAATATATGGGATACCTGGCTGGCTCAGTTGATGGAGCATGCTACTCTTCATCTCTGGGTTTTGAGTTGGAGCCCCATGCTGGGAATAGAAATTACTTAAAAAAAAAAAAAAAAAGGAGGAAAAAGAAAACGGACAACACAGTAGGAAAAAGGGTTTCATTCATTTACTGGAAAGATGAAAAGTCTGCTGTTTACAATGTTGGTGAAGATATAGGAAAACAGGGACTCTCATACACTAACGCTGGGCCCAGAGACGGAAAAATCAAGCTTTGGTAGTGAATTTTGCAATAGATATCAAATTATAAATTAAGAGACCCTTTGCTGACATGAAAGATAAGCCAAGATAATTAGTAATACATTTATAACTCTAGAGTAAATTATATTTTAATCTAGTAGTGTCCAAACTTGTTTAGTACATAAAATAATTAGCATTAATTCCCAAAACGTTTAATTATTTATAAATATTACAAATGCTAGTAAACTGTGACCTCTGAAACCTACATTCTAACGCATCCCCTAAAAGAAGTCAAAGAAACCTGAAGTTTATTCAGGTTAATAAATTCTGACCTGGATTTACTGGCAGCAAATTTGGCTTAACCTGACAAGGAGTTATTAATAGCCTTTATTTATCCCAGCCTTGTGAATATTTGAACATACAGGTTTCACTGTGTTTTATTTTGGATGCCGCTTCCCTCACCCCCGACACCAAGTGAGGTGTTAGGTAAGGTATGGAATGTGCACGCATGAATGTGAACACAAACACTTCTGAATTTTCCAACTGGACAGGTCTCTAGGGTTCTGGATAGAGGATTGTGGACCTGCATGATCCTGCCCCTGAAGACGGGCACACAGGTGATAATAAGTACTTGTTGAATAACCACAGTCTGATTCATTGCCAATGGCCAGCAGTTACCTGCCTATAAGGCCTATGAAAGTGTTCAGGCTGTCCACCCCGTGCTATGAACCACAGACAGCTATTAAGAGTTCTTCTGCCTCCCATTTGCAGTTTTTGTTTGCTTTTGTCAATCTTCTGTTAGAAAGGTCACCAACTGTAAATTCTGCCATTATTGACATCCCTACCTACAGCAGCTCCTTTTTACTTTCTGTCCTTCTGTAGCCTTGGAACTAGATAGCTAAGCATGTATAAAATAAGTAAAAGTGGTGAGCGCCTGGGTGGCTCAGTGGGTTAGCTCTGCCTTCGGCTCAGGTCACGATCTCAGGGTCCTGGGATCCAGTCCCGCATCAGGCTCTCTACCCAGCAGGGAGCCTGCTTCTTCCTTTCTCTCTCTGCCTGCCTTTCTCCTTACTTGTGATCCCTCTCTGTCAAATAAATACATAAATTCTTTAAAATAAATAAATAAATAAATAAATAAATAAATAAATAAATAAAAGTGGTTCTGGGGGCTCGTGGGTGGCTCACTCAGTTAAGTGCCTTCAGCTTGGGTCACGATCATGGAGTTCTAGGATGGAGCCTCAAGCTGGGCTCTCTGCTCAGCGGGGAGCCTGCTTCTCTCTGCCCCTCTGACCACCACCCCCAGCTTGTACTCTCGGTGTGTCGAATAAATAAATAAATAAATTTATTTTTATTTTATTTATTTATTTATTTATTTTTTCCAGAAAGTGGCTCTGAAGGAGGTCTTACAGACTCTGCCTTGAGTCCATGGGTACACTCTGACTCCCATCTTGGCTGCTTAATGGGCCTACTTCCTGGTTCTTAATGTTTAGAAAGACAAGTTACCAGACGACCAGAAAGTTATATTACTTTTAGTGTAAGGATGTATAAGGGGAATATTTACATTTTTACTACTTCAGGTAAAAAACAAAAGAAACTCTTGAAGTTAGGCACTAGAAACGATAGCTCCCTGAGGGCTAGAGGTTTGATATGCTTTGCCGTGGACTATACTCCTGATGCCTAGAACAATAAATATTTAATGAAGAAGCACTTTGAGTGAGAGGGAGACTGTTCTGCTCTCACAGCTGCAGAAAATCCTCTGTTGAGGAACTGTGAAATGCAGGAATGACAGGTGAAGAAGAGACGACTTTTTAAATATTATTATTCAGAGATAATTCTTCAAGGGTGGGGGAGAAACCATGGGTGTCAACTGCTTATAATGAGCCTTTACTCCCAGACAAAAGGGAAACTAATATTTTAAATCTAATGCCATTTAAAAGGTCTAAACGCAGCACACTCCTCCATTATGGCTAAGATGAACGTATTCTATACTGTCCAAGTGCCTTAAAGGAAGTTCCTCCACGTGCAAAACAGTGAGGACACCTGGAGAGTACAATGAGGTTTCCGTGGTTTCTAGTTTGAACACAAGGGAAGGTGAGACTTGAAGGGAATAGTGAAGGAGGGGCGGGGGAGTCAGTAAGGTCTGTGCAAACGCCCCCAAAGCCTTGTCAGAACAAAGTTGCAATGGATCTTTTATTCCACTGTTGTGTCAGATTCAAGGGCTTTCAGCTGGGGCGGGGGGGTGGGGGTGGGAAGGGCAAGACTGGAAGGAGGCAAGATGTCAGTGGAAATGAGAAGTGTTGGTTAGGGCGGAGGAGCCGACCTGGACGGAAGGCCGGGAGAGAATTCGGCCGAGGAGGGGGTTCTGGAGACCCCGCAGAGCCGGTGCAAGGACAAAAAGTAAGCGTGGGTGGAATCGGGAGGGGCTAAAGGACTGAAGAATCGTAAAAAGGGCCGGTGGCTCGGCGTCGGCAAGGCCAGGCCGGGCCGGGCCTGAACTGGGGAAGTCGCACAGAGGAAAGACTGGGCCGCAACACCCCAGCACCGACCGGACCAGCCACGCTCCTACCGATTTGCACGCGTCCGGTCGCAGGTCCTGGAAGTCGGCGCCGTAGATGGCCTCCAGAGCCTGCAGCTCGTGCTCCTGACGCTGTGGGTAGCTCTCCGGCGGCTCGTCCCGGCCGCGCCCGGGGCCCCCACGGCCCCCAGCCATGGCGACGCGGTGGCCCAGGCCGAGCGGCCTTGCGGTGGCGGTGGCGGGCAACCCGCGGGCTCCCGGGCCGGGCTCCGCCCTCCTGACTGGCCCATAGGCGGGGCTGCGCGCTGGGGGCAGGTCCATGGGTGGGGGCTGCGCGCCGGGGGCGGGGCTGCGCGCCGGGGGCGGGTCCCGGGGGCGGACCGGAGCGCGCAGAATTGGCTTCAGCGCCGGGAGGACCCGGTCGCGGAAACAGGTACTGAGGCCGGGTTTTGGGTTTGCCAATTCGTTGCGGGCGAACTAGAGCAAAGAAATCTGCAGGGACGTGGGAAAATAAATCAGTCAGAATGCAATGATAACGCCAGATGTTTTCACGAAATGCCTGGAAGTTCTTTACTCCAGCACAGATCGTGAGAGGAAACTCAAAAGGGCAGACTTTGATGGGTTTTCAACTCGTTTAGGTTCTAACCTTGAACCTTCCCACAAGACTACTAGGAGTAAAGATCTTGACTTTTACTCCGCGTCCTTTCAGCTTTGTGCCCCCAAACTCATCCCTTTAAGGATGGATTCACCTGCTCTTTGTTCCTACCTTCCCACCTTTAAGAATCTCCATTATCACCCTACAATCAAACTGAAAAATGTTGGCATGCCTGGGTAGCTCAGTCAGTTAAGCATCTGCCCTCAGCTCAGTCTGGCCCCTTATCTGACTCCTTGCTCAGCAGGGAGCGTGCTTTTCCCTCTGCCTGCCGCCTCCTGCTTGTACTCTCTCCCTCCCTGACAAATAAAATCTTAAAAAAAAAAAAAAAAAAAGTGCAACTGAAGAATGCCTTCCCTTCAGCTAGCTGTATGAACTACTAATGAAGGAGAGCTGGAAGAAAAGCAGTCAGAGACAAGCTGGTGCTGCGCCGTCCTGCCAAGAGGAAACCACCCTTAAAAGGATTTTACACCATCCTGGAAGGAGCCCTCCACCCTTTCCCCTGTGATAGGTAGAGGACAAAAACCTGATTGGGTGACAGGTGACGGGAGGGTTAATCAGATTAAAACAGCCCGCCCCGTAATCTGGGCCAACAAGCCCATAAAAACCCCTAGATCGAAACGCCAAATTGGCAACCCTCTCTGGTCCCCTTCTTGTTGGGGAGCTTTGTACTATTGCTCAGTAAACTGTACTGTCCCTCAATAAACTTTGCTTGGCTGCCCACCACTCTTCATCTGGTCTACTTCTTCATTCTTGAAAGCGTTGTGATCAAGACACACACCCCCCCCCCCCCCCCCCCCCCCCCCCCCCCCCCCCCCCCCCCCCCCCCCCCCCCCCCCCCCCCCCCCCCC